>CALNHX010001513.1:0-221301 GCA_940337035.1 Agriotes lineatus
TCAAGTAATCGAGAAGATTGGATTCTTGTAGAATTAAAAAAATATGGGATTTGATAACAGCTGATATACATCGTTTTTATTCAAAATAATTGGAAACCGAAACGACATTGCGTTTTAAATAAATTCTTCTATGCTTAGTCATAATTAATAGAAAATAACAAACACGTTGAATTCACGTTTTCTAATAGATTCTGCATTTTGTTATGCATATTGACGCCTGTTTCAATCCACAACCGGTGTTCCACTGTGGAATAAGAGAGACCGAGTGGCAGGCCGTGTCTTTTTAATCTTTTGTTCGGAAAGCATTTCCGGTACAAAATCTTTGGACGAGAAAGCAAATGTAAAGGTTTTAAATTTTGTGAAGTTTTATGGGGTTGTAAATGGCTTGTATCACTACATCGTGTGTAATGGAGTAACTCCTTAATTAGTACGTTATCCTTAGCTTTTTTGGAGCGGAAGCTTGAGTAGCGAAATTTTTCTTGGTCAAATTCGAAGTGCCATTGAAGGTTATGGTGGGAGTCCTGTTCGGCTGTGCCCCGCGTCCAGCGACGTTGTTGTAGTAGAGGGATTTTGATCCCGCAACTCTCCATGCAAAGCGTAAAGCGAGCTTTGGGCAGACGTTCGTTTCGGCTAGGGAGTTTCACGGGTCCCTGTAGCAGTTCTATAGGCGCACCGTTCGGTGTGGCTTGTTTAGCTAAGTGAAACTATAACTTTATTCTCGTGCCTCGTGCTTTGTCAAACTGTATGAATGTATCGAGACTTCACCTGTTCACGTTCTAGAGGTAATAACTGATAAACAGAAGCGGATTGATTAACTATGTCAACACCTTGTGATATGTTCCAGTCATGATACAAAAATTTTAAACTTTTAATGTGTTTGTATTTTATGAATCAATTAACTATGATGTAAATTGGCTACCTAAACCATTATTTTTAACTTTTAACTTGCTATACTAGTCAAGATATGCCTTGCTCTTTATTTTTTGCGCCAGTTAGGATGTACTACCCTCACTTTTTCTGCTTTGATAAAGGAATACAGATTTTTGAAATATTGGCTTAGAGTTTTCTTTTAAATTGCTGCCCTGAAGAACGAAACCCAATTATTAACTATTTTGTTAACCACGTGACGCTGCACATTTTCCAAAGTTTAGAGAGCTTCAAACGTCCCAATAGAGTTGCTTGTTAGATTAGTAACTTATCAAAATTAAATCAATACCGTTTTATGGGGAAATATGCAGGCACTTGAATAAACCCTCGCTTACAGTCGATGGGTTGCATTTTGGGAATGTGTAGAGAGTTTTTCACTCGGGTAGTTTAAATTTATATTCCAAGTTACTCGAAATTAATTACTTGTATTGGGCTATTGCTTAACTTAACCTTTACTCAGCAGCGATAATTAAATTGTTCCCCCACATTTGTGAATAGATAGCGTACTGGAAGCGAAGCTTTTTCCCCCTTATATATAAGTAATTGATAAGCCATTTGGGTACATGCTCTGTGATACGTATTTACATTGCTTGTGATACTTGTGAGTTATTTAAGTGTTTTCGAAGAGTTTTTAATGCCAGAAATTACAATCTGTTATTTGTTATATATTATGTTCTACGAACTTTGTGAAAATTTGGGTTTCACCCGTCTTGCCTTTTCGTTTTGCTACGCTTGACTCATTTAGTTGTTCGTTATCTCAAGGAATCAGCAGGGGACGTGCCAATCGGAGCCACTTGGCAAACTTTGATTTAATTTTTTCCTTTTCAAATATAAGTGAACTCCCATCCTTCTTCCTAGCTAGTCGGTGGCATGTTTTCGTTTCATTCATTATCAGCAAAAAATAATGTAACAATATCATATTAAATTGAGAATAAATATAAAATATTAGATTGATGAGCTATATATAGAGAAAACATTATTACATCATTAAATGAAGTTTATTAAAAAGCAGTTATACGTTTTGCCACCCAATCTTGAATCTTAGACTTATTGTCTGTCTAAAATTTGATAAAAACACATATTCAAGCAAGGAGATTTCAACTACAGGTGAAGGGAGAAACCTACCCATATAAACGTTCATATTTTTAGAATTTTAAAATGGATGTTCTAGAAGCGCGCGAATCCCGCACCTGAAAAATCCTGCACAGCGCTAGAGATGTTGACCTCAACAGATGCGTACGATAAAAGCTGTTGATACAAATACGATATGAAAGTGCAATAAGGCATCTTTAGCGCCGTTCGGAATTGGGTTACAACACACATTCACGGTCACTCACACCGGTAAAAATCGACACAATCTGCATCTGATTTCTCTTGTTTATAAATAGTAAGTAGTTTACTACAGTGCAGCGATGATGGAAAAGTGAAGGAAATAGCCGAGCAACTTGCATTTTTGCCAACCGCGGCAACAAAATCGGAAGGCAAGCGCGTTCTAAATTGCAACCGAGGAAAACAAACGTGCAACATGAGGTTTGAATTCCAGCTGGCCAAAAGGAAAGTACTACGTGACGAAAATCGTAATCGACGCTCCGATTTGCCGGGATGGCGCATTTTCGACTCGAGTCTGTATGGTAATGAGGCTCTCTATTAGACGCGGGTTCGAAAGCACCTTTTAAGGTTATTAGTCGGCAACGGCATAGAATTCCAGAGGTCAATATATCGCGGAGCGACCTTGCAGGGCAGACACCACGATGCCCACGCCCGGAGCCCGGAGCGTTGTCCCGACACCTGTGCAGAGGCCACAGACCCGACAGTTTCACAACCACTGCAATTCAACCGAAGTTTGAACTTTCTTTTGTCGATGTCTTCGACACCTACGGGTGCGTCCTTAAATGCGTTATCGCTAATTGCAGGAAACAATTGTTATCGTTTTTATCGGGACTATATCATAAATAATAATAAAAAAATATTTTCATCTAGAATGGCTATGGAATAGTTCCTAATTTATGAATGCAACTACATTGACATTTAAATTTCAAACTTGACATTTGATTTTTAAGTGACTTATAGTTGCATTCATAAATTAGGAACTATTTCACAGCCATACTAAATAAAAATAATTTTTGATTATACTACACTATAATTAAGATACGTCTAAGAGGGGAAAATGGCACATTTACAACTACCGCATGTATAGGTATAGGTATGCCAAGCCATAATATGAGAAGAAAACAAATTTCAATCTAAATGTAAGAAGTATATAAAAAATTGACTTGTTAACGCAATATTAAAAACAGATACATTCAAAGCATACAGGGTGTTTCAAAATTCAGGCATATTGACTGTAGGATGCATTATACAACAAAAACGGAAGAGTAACTTTTTTTAGAATTTTTCGATTAGACCAAGACTTTTCGAGTTTTTAAATTCTAAACATAGTAGAAAAACAATCTTTAACTTCTATTTTAAATAGGGTTACCAACCGTTCTTTATTTCAAAGGACAGTCCTTTATTTCAAAATAAAGTTCTTTGTCCTTTAATAAAGTGGCAAAGGACTGTAAATGTCCTTTAAAACCAAACAATTTATCAGTACCTTAAAAAACTAATATTCAAAATAAAAACATGTTCCAAATAACGCTTAAATGTATTATTCCTTTTATTTCTACGTTTCTAAAAAGTAAAACATTTGGAAATGCCAAAACTTTTACTGTTTAGGGTTGGGAATGGTGAAAAATCAATTAACTGAAAAGAGAGCATTTATTTTCTGGTTATGAAACTTGTAAAGTACTAATAAGTGAAAATTTATCCGAAAGAGACAGAGAAAATTAAAAATAATGACTTTAAATTTCCTAGACGTTTCAATAAATTACGTAAAGAAATGGTTTAAGTTTGATAATGATAATTGGTTATTTCTTATATCCTGTTTATCGTTAGAAGAAAATAAATGTCCAGCATTTAATGATTTGGTTCAAATAATTGAAAGTCTCAAGAGAAACTAAAACTAAATATGGACTTATTGGTTGACAAATTAGTTTCATTAAAAAATAATTTTGATATTATTGTGAAGAATGAAAACTACCCGATATATTTTTCAAGTGACAAATGATATTTTATTTTCCAAATACTTGACTCTGGTCTAAGAAATTTATTTAAAATAGTTTCATTTTTTTATGAGCATTCCTGCCTCATCATCATTTCCTGAAAGAGTTTCCAGTGTGGTAAATTTGAAGTGCAGTGAAGAGAGGAATAGATGGGGAATTGATTTAATAAAATAGATATTTATGCATTAAGGGAGATATGAATATGTTTTTTCCCTGAGGTTGACATGTGTTACTGAGGGGCTGTGGCCCGAGGTCTGTAAGTCAACCGAAGGTAAAGAACATGAATATCTTCCGTGGTGCATACAATATTTTATCTACTAGCATATTCGTAAAATAGTATGAAATTTCAAAATGTCATAATGACATTTAGAATTAGAATATGTAAGTCACATCAAGAATTGCCTCATTGTATGGTTGCTAAGACGTTATTTGTAGTTGCATTGTTACCATGGTTTGAGGGAGAAATAATTTGACAAGTCCCTTGGGAGTTATGAGTAGCTTTTCATATTTTGTTTCTATGACGAAAATGTACAATATCATGTTGCTAGTAGATAAAATGAATTGTATATATTTATATTTTTTCAGGTTTACTTCGTAATGCCAAAAAACAGGAAAAATATAAATTTAAAAAAGTTCACGGGTCCAAAAAATAGTTTTTTTGCACTTCCGGGACTAAAGTTGATACTTTAGTCCCCGTAAACAGGGACTAAAGTAGATCATTTAATCCCTAGGGACTAAAGTAACTCATTTAATCCCTAGGGACTAAAGTAAAAATGATACCGTAACTATGGTAAATTTATGTACACACGAGGTTAGTAGGTTAGGTTTTGTTTGTCATCTGACACACACTGACGTAAAACTTAACCTGCAAATCTCGAATTTGACATATACTGACAATACACTTCAGTACTGCCAACTGATTCAGGCTATCCAGGACCTGCTGCAATTCAGTTTGTAATAAATTATAATTGTCAGTTTCCAAATTGACAGATTCCAAATTTTGGAAATGTTTGATGATAATGTTCCCAAAAGTGCAAAAATAGCGTATATACCTCGGGACTAAAGTGCCTAAATCCCTTGAGTGGTTATTGCCCTCGGGCTTCGCCCTCGAGGCAACAAACTCCACTCGCGGGATGAAATGGTGCACTTTAGTCCCTCATGATATAATATACTATTATTTTTATTCTGTAACCTGTTTTGTATCTACTAGGGATGTTCCGAATACTCGTATTCGTATTCGTATTCGCGAGTATTCGCTATATTTTCAATATTTGTATTCGTAATCGTATTCGTCAAAATTAACACGAATATTATACGAGTATTTGACATTAAAATTGTAGAAATATAGATAAGAATTTTAATGAAAATATAAAACAGTTATTCATACATTAAATAAAACATTTTTTTTAAATATTAACCATTATATAACATTAAATAAAAAACAAAACTATTTTCCATACTATTTCTAAAATTTGCAGCGCGAACAAAAACGATGTTGATGTTGATATTATTCACTCAAGGTCATTTATTCGTATTCGTATTCGTATTCGCGAATATTCATAAGAGTATTTGTATTCGGGTATTCGTATTCGCGAATACGAATTTTTGTATATTCGGAACATCCTTAGTATCTACATACTAACTTATACTAATGTGTTACGTATTATTATACAAATCATGTTTTTATTTTTAAGTATGCACTCGACTAGAGTAACAGTTTGGTTTTTGGTTTATGTTTTAGTTTTTTATTTGTTTTATTGTGTTTGTTAAGCAGGACAGACATAAGTTTATGCTTTTAATTTAATAAATACTCGCTTTTTTAATATTATTATATATCTACTTATATGCATATTATTATATTAAAAATAGAACAAATTTTCCTATATCTTATATTAGTATTATTTTGGTAAATGTACCAAAAAAAATTTTGATAGACCAAAAATGGGTTTTTTGGTGTAGCAACCAATAAAATTTGCGGCTTCGGCGAATTGTCTACAACGCTGGATTGTCCTTTGATTTTATATCCGAAAGTTGGCAACCCTAGTTTTAAATGTATCACCAGATACTTCAGATTAATCCATGGCAAGCTTTGAAAAATAAACAAGGTTCAAATTACACTTGTAATAATTAATTACAAAATTTGTTCAAAATTCTCTACTAGATCTACTAAATATGCATCTGGGCATCGTGATAATACTCGCGCAGTTTTATACATTTGAGTGGTATTCAGGAGCGTGCTGGCCCACCGAAATACCGAGATATTTTCCAGTGGCTTGCCCATTTTAAACAAAACGTGGCCTGTACTGCTCCAAAAATAACTAAGAAACAAATAATAAATATAAGAAACTATTATATATATAGCGAGCTTATTACGGCTGTCGCCGCCTCTCGCATCCCTGTCGCCAAGCAACTCTATCGTTCCATTCTTCCCCTAAATTTCTGCTGTTCATAGCTTCTTGTATTTCTTTATGCCATGTTCTTTTGGGGCGTCCTCTTTTCTTTCGTTCATGTGCTTTCCATTCCCAAATGCGTTTAGGCCACCTCTCATTTATCATTCGCTGCACGTGTCCACGAAGCCGGACAACTTGGCTCCGCCATCTCGGCGCGGGGCCAGCTCGGCGCCGGGACAACTCGGCGCGGAGCCATCTCGGCGCCAGCCAACTCGGCCCCGAATTCAAATTCGCAAACTACAGTGTGCACTACGTAAGAAAATTATTATAAACAAATAATTAATAAAGTGATCGCCAACAGGCTGGCATCAAATGAAAAAAAAAAATTATTTAGAATTTCTTGGAAAATCAAACACTGACGACCAGAGGTGGTTGCAAAGTGATTACAAAGAGGTCAAACAAAAGTTGTTCCGTGACTTCCGTCATGAGTAAAATTTTAAATTTTTTGAAAATAGTTACGAAACATGCATTTACTAGTCAAGATAGACACATTTTACGAAAAAAAGTTTTCTGGCTTTGAGATTGCTCAGTCAGCTAAAACTAACACAATAAAAAATCTCATTGAAATCTTGCTTAATTTCCGAAAAATAGCACTTTTTGTATTTACACAATTTCGAAAAACGCCATTTTCTAACTAAGTAAAGTGCCTTTTATGTGACAAATATATTAAAGGCGAATTTCTAACAGCATTTCAGTTTTGAAAAATCAAGTATATCTTGGAAGTTTTCAAAAAACCTATTTTATTTGAAATCGGCATTAAAGAACCTAGAAATCGTCATTAAAATACGAGAAATCGGCATTAAAGTAATCAATTGTTTTACGACTTTTTTGTAGGTGGCGAGGCGACAGATAAACGTCAACCGACGTCAACATAACCTACAAAAGTTGGTTAAAATGTTGTAATTTCACAATTTTTCGATTTCAAATAAAACATAGTGTACACTTCGGCACTGAAGTTCCTTTTTATCCCTCATGTGGCTTATTTGCCAAAGTTAAACTTGAGGTCCTTGGTATGCAAACTACTATTACTGTAGAGTAGCGTGCCTTTTATGTAGCAAATACAACAAAAAGTTATTAAGAAAAGTTGTTTAGAATCAACATTTAGGCTCCTATACCAAATTTCAAAATCTTCGGCCAACTTTGATCTCTCGCATTTTCTTATATGTTTAGGTCCCATATCAAAGAATTTTACTTTTAACAAAGACTGGTATAGAAAAACAAATATTTTTAAAACAGTTTTTTATTTCATAATAAGAAAACTTTGTTAAAAATAAAATTCTTTGATTTGGGAAATAAACATTAAAGAAATATTTGTCACATAAAAGGCACTTTATTTAGTTAGAAAATGGCGTTTTTCGAAATTGTGTAAATCCAAAAAGTGCTATTTTTCGGAAATTAAGCAAGATTTTCATGAGCTTTTTAGTGTGTTAGTTATAACTGACTGAACAATTTCAAGGCCAGAAAACTTTTTTTCGTAAAATGTGTCTCTACCTTGACTATTAAATACATGTTTCGTAATTATTTAAAAAAAAAAATGTAATAGTTTACTTATAACGGAAGTCACGTGACAACTTTTGTTTGGCCCATTTGTAATCACTTTGCAACCACCTCTGGTCGTCAGTGTTTGATTTTCCAAGAAATTCTAAATACTTTTTTTTTATTTGATGCCAGCTTTTTGGCGATCACTTTATTTATTATTTGTTTATAATAATTTTCTTACGTAGTTACTGTAGTTTGCGAATTTGAATTCGGCGCCGAGATGGCCTAGGTCCATACCATCTTAATTGTTTTATTTCAATTGTTTCTATAATATCAATGTCGATTTCCATTTGCTGTCTTGTATGTTCGTTTCTTATCCTATCTAACCGAGTATGTCCGCAACATCGTCTCCAACAATCCATCTTCTCTTCTCTCTCTCTCTCTCTTCATCAGCCCATTAGTATACTCCATTGTTGGATATAGGCCTCTCCCATTATTTTCCAGTTTTCTCTGTCGTACTATGTCTGTTGTGTCCAGTTTCTGCCTGCTACTTTTACAATATCATCTTTCCACCTTGTTTTGGGTCTTCCAACGCTTCTACGTCCTATACGGGGTCTCCATTCTATTATCTTTTTGGTCCATCGGTTGTCTCGTCGTCGCATTACATGACCCGCCCATTGCCACTTTAATTTTAAGATTTTTTGCACGACATCTTGTACATTCGTTTTGTTTCTTATGTAGTCATTTCTCTTTTTGTCCCTGCGAGTTATACCTAACATTGCCCTTTCCATGGACTTTTGGGCAACTTGCAGTTTGTGAAGTTGTGATTTTGTTAATGACCACGTTTCTGAGGCATATGTCATTACGGGCAGAACGCATTCGTTGTATACTTTAGTTTTTAATACTTGGGGTAGTTTTGATTTGAAGACTTCCTTTAGTTTACCGAATGCTGCCCAACTCATCCTGATTCGTCTATCCACCTCGTCGTTTTGTCCGTCTTTGCTAGGTGTTATCAGCTGTCCCAAATATATGTATTCGTGAACGTTCTCTACTACAAGGTTGTCTATCATCACTGATCGATTTCCCAAATCAAAGTTTGCCATAACTTTGGTTTTATTTATCTTAATCTTTAATCCGACTGTTTTTGATACTTCATTTAGTTCTGTTATCATGTTTTGTAGTTCGTCTAGGTCATTAGGAAACACTACTATGTCATCTGCGTATCGGAGGTGCGATAACTTCTCTCCGTCGATGTTTAGACCTCTTTGATCCCATATTAATGTTTTGAAGATATCTTCAAGTGCTGCTGTGAAAAGTTTAGGTGAGAGAGTGTCACCTTGTGTGACTCCTCTCTTTATGCCAATTAAATCTGTGCAGTCGTGGAGTTGTACTCGAAAGCTACTTGACTTATAAAGATCTTCAATTAAAGATATGTAACGCTGATCTATCCTTACTCTTCGCAATGCGTCTATTACGGCCCAGTGTTCTATACTGTCAAAAGCTTTTTCGTAGTCCACGAACGCCATTGCTATTTCGATGTTATATTCTCTAGTTTTTTGCATAATTTCTTTGACCGATTGGATGTGATCTACAGTCCCAAATCCTTTTCTAAATCCCCCTTGTTCGGGAGGTTGGGATTGGTCTAATTTGTTTTCGATTCGATTTGTTAATACAGTAAAGAATAATTTGTGGATATGTGACAGTAATGATATGGGTCTATAATTCTGAAGTTCTGTATGATCGCCTTTTTTTATATATTATAACAACTTTTGCTGTTTTCCATGCTTGGGGGAGATTACCTTCAATTAAACATTTATTGAACAGGTTTTGTAGTGTTGTTAGGGTTTCTTTTTTACTGTTCTTTAGTAGTTCAATAACTACTCCGTCTTCACCTGGTGATTTATTATTTTTCATTTTTCGCAACGCTAATTTTATTTCGTATTTACTAATGTCGGGAAGGTCTTCAGTAAAATGTTTAGTTAATCTCGCACGTGGGTCTTGATTCAACTTTGGTTTTTGCTTTGTTGAGTTGTATAGTTTCTGGTAAAATTCTTGCACTACTTTTAGCAGCATATTTCTATCGGATATTACCTGTCCGTTCGCGTCTTTAATTTTATTTATTTGGCTAATAGTGTTGGACGTTCTTGACCTGAATACTTTGCTACTTCTGTTCTGTTCTATGGTCTCTTCTATAATTTTAGTGTCCATCTCCATTGCTCACAATTTCTGCTTATCTGTTACTTTCATCAGCCATAATTCTGAATCATAAGTACTTATCGCTTTGTATATTCTTCGTTTTACCTGTTTTGTTATTTTTCAGCTCCAGAGTGCACTGTTTAACTGTCTTATAGCGGTTCTTCCTTGTCCTATTCTCCCTCTTATTTCTTCCTGGCTGCCTGGTTCGTTAGTAACATTTACCCCTAGGTATTTATATTTTGTACTTGCCTTCACTTTGTCCTTGTCTAGTTCCAAATCATCACCTATTCCTCCTAAGACTATGTATTCTGTTTTGTTTAAGTTTATTGTTAGTCCCCATTGTTCGTATTCGTCTTTAAGCTTCCGCAACATGTAATGTACATCTAGATGGTCTTCTGCTACTATCACTTGGTCGTCAGCAAAATGTAGTGTATACAGTGTTTCCTCTCCTATATGCATACCCTTAGCTGAACATTTCTTTCGCCAATTTTCGAGGGCTACTTTTACATATATTTTGAATAGCGTAAGAGAGATGCAACATCCTTCGCGTAGTCCTTTTGTAACACTTATTCTATCCGTTAGCTCTTTTCCTACCCTTATTTTTGCTGACACGTCCTTATATAAGGCTTTGACTGCTCCTATAAGGATTTGATTAATTTTCGCTTTCCCTAAAGCTTCCCAAAGTTTGTATACTGTCATACGCTTTTTGGAGGTCTATAAATATTAAATAGACTTCTCTGTCGCAGGCTGATCTCTTTTCTACAATTTGTTTAATACAGAAAACGTTGTCAACACACGAGCGACCTGCCCTGAATCCACATTGTTCCTCCTGCTCCTCAAATTCTTCCTCTATTCTCTCCTTTACTACCTTGCCATAAAGTTTACCTATAGAGTCTAAAACACTAATTCCTCTATAGTTGCCGCATTCTTTTTTATTTCTTTTCTTATACAGATTTGTAATATGAGCAACTTTACATTCTTTTGGTACCTCTTGTTGCTGTATGCATTTGTTAAATAATTTTGCCAATAGACTTTATTAATTCAGATGGTCCGGCTTTTAGTAATAGAAACTATTTTATGGAGAAAATTGAACCCGTTGAATTTGGCTATCGTATAATTATAATTCCGAAAAACTCTTTTGTAGTGTGTTTGTATTTACCAAAGTGACATAAAAAATGCAGTTTGTGTTGGTGTCTGTGATTGAAGCCATTTAGTTTATATAATACGTGAGCACGTAGGTATGTACTGAGGGGCAGCTTAAGTAATACCAATTTAGAGATATTTTTATTGATGATGTTGGAAAAAAATGTTGTTCATAATATTTAGATATATGATTTTTTAATATTTTAATTAGTGTGACTGAATTATAACCAAAACTAAACTAAAAACATTTTAGTTGTCACCTGTATCACAAACACGGAGTCACTAGATATTTAGTAAAACAGGGCTGTATTAAGGTATGGCTATGAAGATTATGAGACCCCGTGCTTAGAAACAAACTGTTACCTCTTATATTCTACAAAAACAAATCCATGGAGAGAAATTAGGACATAAAAGTGGAACGTTTAAAAGCCAAAAGTGAATATTAAGTACGGATAATAAGTGTACGTTTGTGAGTAGGTACTGATAAACTATATTATAAAAACCTAAGAACGAATAACAATAACAAAGATTCGAATTTCACTTCACTTGAAACGGGCGAGGTTTTAATTCTAGAAAGCGATACTTATGGGGTCGAACAGTCATAACGTCACCTTCGCGCGAATTCGAAAATTAGTCATTGCCAAAATTACTGCTTTAAAAGTAGCCCTTACCACCATATGCATCGGCTATAGAATATCGAAGATTAAGTTTGCCGGCGCCCCATAGAGTTATAAGAAATGTTTGATAATTTTCATGCCCAGATACTGTATAGTTTTCTCTTCCATATTTTTAAAGAATTTACATTTAAAACTATGTTACTAAATTTTCAGACAAAATTGAAATTCAAAGTACTGAAGCGTATGCCGGAACGCAATGCATTATGGGGAATGGGGTGTTAGCTGTGAGCTGCCATTCAAAGTCTCCTTACTCAATAAGCTATCAACAAAGTACCGTTTTCAATATATTAAAATAAAACGCCAAATATAGCAAAGAAATTAATACGTAGCTACAGGAATTGTTACTGCTAATTTAATAGAACTTCCGCTTTTTTGTTGATTGATATAATATTCCCAATTAAATTTATGGCATAAAAAGCTATATATTATATAAAAGCAATTGATGGATATATTTCCAATATTTATACTGTATTACAAAGTTATTTAACAATGCTATTTGTTAATTTTGAGGCCGAGTTGTTTTTCTGAAAATTACCATTCATTAAAAATTAATTTAGAACCTCAACGAATGACTTTTGGCCTTACTAACAATGAAGTATTCGTTTTCGTCAAACATGGGCATACGAGAGGGGGGTGGCCAGGTAGACCCGCCACCTCCCTGGACTCATCAAACTCAGGAGCTGGCTTACTTTAGAATTGAGAGTTGAAGAAGCCCGTCGCTCACTGCGATTGGGACTTTGATTTGTTGAAAAAAAATGATTTTCAGAATGAAATAGTCACTCTTTCTATTGTACTTTGCTTCAAATACGAGGTACGATAAGTACTTAGTTTGTATGTGAATTTCATTTAACGTTTGTTCGTTCATATTTTTCGAAAAAACTAACTCACGTGCTTAAGAAGAACCAATAATACCGATTACAAATAAAGCTACAATAAGGCAAATAACTATTAAAAGGCGCCTGTTTAAAGTTAGGCCCAGGCCTGGTTGGGTCTACCCAGCACGCCTCTGATGGTATTTCAACTTCCTGAATCACGAGGCGCTGCAATACATTAAAATTAGCCGCTGATGGTTTGTAGACCAGAGATTTTAGGTGAGCCTATAAAAAATTGCATGCCAATCCAAGTACACATTCTCCAACAATTACATATCACGAAAGGTATACAAAAATAATATTGCGCATACATAATTATGAGGTACATACTTCATCAAAGAATTCTGAGAGATCTTATTACTGGAAATGCAAATTGCCTTTCATAATTTTCATTGTTGGGCAAAGTGTGGATAGACTGGAAATCAGAAATTGAATGGAATCGATAGAACTGAAGGAAAATAAGATTACGTTTACCAGTTAATCGCCTAACAATCCGCCCCCATCTATTCAACCGAAGCGTTTGTGTGCCCGAATTTATAAACACCCTATACATTCAACAGGCTTTTTCTTAAAAATTAACAAAATGCACAATTTAAATTGTACTTAAAGGTTCACTGACATGCAATTTTCCTTTAACGCATAGCATCATGTTCCATACAATCATATTATGATTACTGAATCTTTTGAAATATTCTTCGTCATAACTCTTCATTTTCAGTTTACCAGCGTTATCAATTTTTTTAATTGTAATTTGCCATCCTATATTTTATTCCATAGTCATGTTTGCTGGATAAAGTTGATTAGCGAATGAATTCTGCACAGTTTTCTAACACTTCTCCTATCTGATCACTGTGCAGTATACTTCTTCTTAACAGTTTATGGTTTTCCCATTCGCACAAAATATGGATAACAAGTAGCTGGATATTGCATATAACATAGATGAATGGAGGCTCTTTTTTCAGAATGTGTCCAGTGTAAGTTTTGTATGCCTTATCTGTAGTCTTCGCAGTTTGACGTCTTAGCTTCATGATAGTTTGATTTTGGGTATCTATTCTTCGGTTGTAGCTTTCATTATTCGAAGTTTGTGTTTTATTTCTTCCCATTCCTCATTACATTCACGTCGTACCATTGTTTTTTGTCAGTATTTAATATCTGTCTTAGTAATTTTGGTGGAATCTGTTTCAAATTTTTTTATTGCTTGTTTTGCAATCAAGTCTACTGTTTCATAATTTTTTTCTCCCCAAATTTGATGGGTTTCATATTAGTTTGATTGTTTTATCTTCAATGTTTCTTGTTAACACAGTGTGCACAGACACGTTGCACTAAAGTTGTAACATAGCTTTGGACCAAGCGTTATATTAACGTTGAGGTGTGGCGAAAATCAACCAGTATTTCAACGTTATGAGGGTGCTTCTACATCAGCTTGTGTTGGTCTTTTAACGATTAAGTCATGACCAAACAGGACTGTTATCTGCGGGCGTTATAATGCGATTCAAAACACGTAATTTTCCGACACTTTTGCCTACTGTTTAACCATTTTTTTATATTTGGTTGTCAAGCTGAAGTCTTTTAAACGTCATTTTATTGTACAATTTTCACCAGAATGTTAACGTTGTAACGTCGTTGGCTTTTCAACTGAAAATGTACGTACTTTACACGTTAAAACGGCGTTTTCTTAACGCAAATTTTTGGTTAAGTGCTAATGTTATAAACACGGTACACT
Source organism: Agriotes lineatus (assembly GCA_940337035.1). Taxonomy (NCBI): domain Eukaryota; kingdom Metazoa; phylum Arthropoda; class Insecta; order Coleoptera; family Elateridae; genus Agriotes; species Agriotes lineatus. The sequence continues at coordinate 14,569 of CALNHX010001513.1, forward strand.
TTAATCACAATTCAACTTATTTTTGTATGTTGAAACAACGTTTTAGTTGATACAAAATTGACATTTTATTTACATCACATATCAACGACAAAAGAAAGTTACTTTTTTTCTTTTTCTTTATTGTGCAAGCCCAATAAAACGGCGACTTCAATTGATAAACGAACACTTAAATAGATTTGGTAGCTGCTTCAACACCATGTAGTTCCACCCAAAGTCGACCGCCGTTTTATCTTAAATGGGGAAGAAATTAAGCTTAGTAGAACGTAGGATATACTACCTACCATATATTCTTCTAATGCAAGATATTCTGCAAGTCTTGTTTATCAGTGACACAAACGGCGACCTAAACAGTGAATCCACATCCCCAGACGAAGGTAAACAGCGGTCTGCCAACATACTGCGTTTCAATTGGTCGGCATTATTATGTGAGCAATGACCTTACGCGTGATAGGCGCACTGAGCACACGTCCTGAAGAAGGGTAGAACTTACGTGTGTTTATAAACGTTTAATATTAACTGCTGGTCTAAAATGCACTTAAAATCAACTAGATCAACACGTAATGCAAAAACATACTTATCGCGTTGTTGTATAAAAGTAATATGGACGTTAAGACTTGACTACTAATCTAAAAGGCGTTTTATATTTTAACGTAACGTGGAAAATGTTAAGGTTACATGTTTTTATAAAGGAGAGGTCTACGTTTCACCTTAATTGCTGGTCTAAAAATCAATTAAAATCAACTACATATAAACGTTATCAAACGGTATTATAACGTTATTGTAATAACGTTATCTAGATGTTAAGAGTCGACTAGTAATCTAGAAAGCGTTTTATATTAACGTTGTTTTAAGGCAATATGGAAAATGGTAAATATTCGTGTTTTTATAAACATAATATCTACGTTTTGCATTAACTGCTGCTCTAAAAAGTTATGAAAATCAACGACATATCGACGTTATAACCACACGCAATGACCGTCATAACAAATACGTATAATGAACGAAATATTTTGTTAACAGTAAAAAGAATTACTAAAAATCAACGTCTAATACAGGATGAGATTTTCAACAAAAAACGTCTTTTCAACTATACCAACGTCTCTTCCCCGTATTTTAAACGTAGTCTTCTGTGCAATAAAATTAAGCACAAGTATTATGACTATAATTCATTTTCTTATATACAAACCAAATGTACCACTTAGGCCAATAGTTAGTTCTATAGGTTCTCCTTGTCACAGTTTAGCTAAATATTTACTTAAGATACTGACTCCTATATCAGGAAATACAGACACGTATATAAAGACCACGCCTCATTTCCTTGAAAAACTTAAAGAAGCAAACATAAACACACAACACTTAATGGTTAGTTTCGATGTAGTTAGTCTCTTCACTAATGTTCCAGTAGACAAAACACTCAACATCATTAAACATAAGCTACAAAACGATAACACATTACATACACGAACAACATTAAACGTTGGTACCATTATGGAACTTTTAACACTATGCATTAAAACGACATACTTTCAACTAAACAATGAATTTTACCAACAAGATTTCGGGATGGCAATGGGTTCACCTTTATCTCCCATTGTTAGTAACATTTTTATGGAAGACTTTGAACAACAACATGTCTACACGTATACCAACAAACCAGTAGTTTGGTGGAGATATGTCGATGATGTTTTTGCAATTTGGCCTCATGATATGGATGAGGTGGACAAATTTCTTGAACATATTAACAGTAAAGAAACCTCCATCAAATTCACATTAGAAACAGAGCAAAACAATCAGTTACCCTTTCTTGATACACTAATCACACGCACAATAAATACTTTTGAAACATCAGTATACCGTAAGAAAACCAATACTAATAGGTACTTACATTTTAATTCTAACCATCACAAAAACATAAAGACAGGCGTTGTAAAAAGTCTTTACGACAGAGCCAAAGTTGTTTGCTCTAATGATACAATTTTCAAAAAAGAGAAAGAATTTATTATTAATGTTTTACAAGATAATGGCTATCCAGAGACTCTTGTTCGGAACATTTTCAATACACGAAGCAATGCCACACACATACAAAGGAATGACACTCAAAAATATAATACTCTTACTATACCATATATTCCAGGCATATCTGACAAAATTAGACGAATTGGAAATAGATTCAATGTTAGGACGGTATTCAAAACGATGAATACTTTACGGTCAGTTCTTACAAAAACTAAACCGTTCAACGAAGAACAACATTCAAGGAATTGTATATATAGTATTCCCTGTGAATGCGGGAAATATTATATCGGTGAAACATCCAGGCCTTTAGCAGTAAGAGTTAAAGAACATAAAAATATGTTGAAAACGTATCAATTCAATAAGTCTAAGCTGGCAGAACATGCTTGGGATGAAAACCATAAAATACAATGGGACAACACAAAGATCTTGTCTAAAGAATCGATGTCAACTAGGCGAAAAATTAAGGAAACGGCATACATTTTACTTAACGAAGAAAAATGCGTGTCGTCTTTCTCAATATTTTTAGACAATAGTTGGCTATCGATTCTTAAAGATGAGATCAAGTAGGTACAGATATCAACAAACGTCAATGTCAGAAAATTCATTGGAGGTTGGTCGTTTTTTCTTCCAGTGAAAAAAAGATAAGTTCTTGTTAGTTTTAATTGTTATTCGTTGATAACGAGGGCAGATTGTCCCTCGAAACGTTCGTTGTTAATATTTTCGTTATTTAATATTTTAATTTGCAGAGTGGCGAAATACCCATATAAGAAAATGAATTATGAATTCACGCCACAAAGAAGTTTCAGAGATTATCTTAATCAAAGGTATGGGCCTAACATAACTAGTAACTTCCGAAGTTGGGAAACACTTTACAAGAAGCTGGCACACTCTGAAAATAGTATAACTTTCCTATGTCGTTGTAGAAATAGCTGTATTATTCCAAAAGGGTTTAGACTCAAAGCACCTTATGTAAGTGCTCGTTCTAGTAATATCATGAAAAGAGCTAGTGAAGCTCTAGTTAGAGACAGAATACAATTTCACAGACATAACAAAGTGATACTATTTTCTGACATAAACAAACTGGAACAGGTTATGCAAAGGGATGTACGGGAAGACGATTTCAATCGTATGTACAACTCTATTAGTAATACCTACAACAAAACACACACAGAGCAAAAACGTACACATTTAAAAAAGTACCAACACCTCATACAAGAAAAACACACAATTGAACTAAATACACTAAAGAACAGTGACACTTTTTTAAATAAAACTGTAGTTAATCTGTCTTCTAAAGAACTAAACGCCACTGACAAATTAGTTCTTGGCAAAGGACTCAACTACGCAGTGGCGCCAAAACGAATTAATAAACTTGATTTAGTTACAGCTATAGAAGAGACTTGTCAAAAACTTCCAGAAGACATTAGACAGGAATACAGAATTAGAAACAAAATCATACTAGAACGACCTTACACAATCAGACAAAATATATCCAAACAAGAAAAACATTCACTACACACACTAAAAACCGATAACACAATTAAAATTCTACCTGCAGACAAAGGCAACGCCACAGTAGTACTTGACACAACCACATACAACGAAAAACTTTTAACACTAATTAGTGAGGGACAATACACTAAACTAAATAAAGATCCAACACATACAATAGAAACAAAAATATACAGAACACTTTACAAACACAGAGAACAATTTACAGATTTTGTAAGACGTACGCTAACACCACACTACAGTAAACCACCACATTTTATGGATTACCAAAGATACACAAACCAAATGTACCACTTAGGCCAATAGTTAGTTCTATAGGTTCTCCTTGTCACAGTTTAGCTAAATATTTACTTAAGATACTGACTCCTATATCAGGAAATACAGACACGTATATAAAGAACACGCCCCATTTCCTTGAAAAACTTAAAGAAGCAAACATAAACACACAACACTTAATGGTTAGTTTCGATGTAGTTAGTCTCTTCACTAATGTTCCAGTAGACAAAACACTCAACATCATTAAACATAAGCTACAAAACGATAACACATTACATACACGAACAACATTAAACGTTGGTACCATTATGGAACTTTTAACACTATGCATTAAAACGACATATTTTCAACTAAACAATGAATTTTACCAACAAGATTTCGGGATGGCAATGGGTTCACCTTTATCTCCCATTGTTAGTAACATTTTTATGGAAGACTTTGAACAACAACATGTCTACACGTATACCAACAAACCAGTAGTTTGGTGGAGATATGTCGATGATGTTTTTGCAATTTGGCCTCATGATATGGATGAGGTGGACAAATTTCTTGAACATATTAACAGTAAAGAAACCTCCATCAAATTCACATTAGAACAGAGCAAAACAATCAGTTACCCTTTCTTGATACACTAATCACACGCACAATAAATACTTTTGAAACATCAGTATACCGTAAGAAAACCAATACTAATAGGTACTTACATTTTAATTCTAACCATCACAAAAACATAAAGACAGGCGTTGTAAAAAGTCTTTACGACAGAGCCAAAGTTGTTTGCTCTAATGATACAATTTTCAAAAAAGAGAAAGAATTTATTATTAATGTTTTACAAGATAATGGCTATCCAGAGACTCTTGTTCGGAACATTTTCAATACACGAAGCAATGCCCACACACATACAAAGGAATGACACTCAAAATATAATACTCTTACTATACCATATATTCCAGGCATATCTGACAAAATTAGACGAATTGGAAATAGATTCAATGTTAGGACGGTATTCAAAACGATGAATACTTTACGGTCAGTTCTTACAAAAACTAAACCGTTCAACGAAGAACAACATTCAAGGAATTGTATATATAGTATTCCCTGTGAATGCGGGAAATATTATATCGGTGAAACATCCAGGCCTTTAGCAGTAAGAGTTAAGAACATAAAAATATGTTGAAAACGTATCAATTCAATAAGTCTAAGCTGGCAGAACATGCTTGGGATGAAAACCATAAAATACAATGGGACAACACAAAGATCTTGTCTAAAGAATCGATGTCAACTAGGCGAAAATTAAGGAAACGGCATACATTTTACTTAACGAAGAAAAATGCGTGTCGTCTTCTCAATATTTTTAGACAATAGTTGGCTATCGATTCTTAAAGATGAGATCAAGTAGGTACAGATATCAACAAACGTCAATGTCAGAAAATTCATTGGAGGTTGGTCGTTTTTTCTTCCAGTGAAAAAAAGATAAGTTCTTGTTAGTTTTAATTGTTATTCGTTGATAACGAGGGCAGATTGTCCCTCGAAACGTTCGTTGTTAATATTTTCGTTATTTAATATTTTAATTTGCAGAGTGGCGAAATACCCATATAAGAAAATGAATTATGAATTCACGCCACAAAGAAGTTTCAGAGATTATCATGCTATGCTGCTATGAAGAACACCCAAAACCACGATTACCGCAGAAAATGTGACCAAAGTTAGTTTTTATTGGCATGTTGGGATCGGGCGTCAGCTAAACTACCTTAACTAATCAAAACCTTAAAGTCCGGACCGAGAGTCGAACTCTTCCGAATGTCCCGTACTTCACTCTGACCTCGACAGTAACGGCCGAAGCCAGTGACCCACCGCATTCAGAATGCAAGGGACCATATCTGCTGCTAATTCCTTTCTCTCACCTCTTGTCATCGCGAGCGTTCTAGGAGGGTGTGTTGCGAGGTATCATCTTCGCCGCAGTTTACAGACTCCGTGTTGATCAACTTTATCTCGTGAATGTAGTCACCTAAACACCCGTGACCCCAGAGAAGAAACCCGCACGTCACCTCTATCGACAGTCCATTATCTATTTCTATGTTTCTATCCTGTAGTTAACTCAGGATTATTACAAATTACGGGTATATGAAATTTTCTTCTAATTCTTTTATGATCTCGCAAATAGCCGTCGTGTCAGAATGTGTTCAAACAATTTTTCCATCAAGTTAAGCAGGCATAGCTATCTGGAGGTGTTATTTGCTTTTCTATTAGTATAAGCCTGCTACCTTCAAAGCCGAGAAACATTTTCCTTCTTTTACCAACTTTTCATGACTACAGTACAAGTCCGTGTTCTTCACTGCTATTAGTTTTGCACCTCCGAAGGTTTCCCGTCTTATTCCACTGCTTTACCCCGTTTGATCTTCTTTCCGGCCACTCTCACCCCCTCACCTATGCAAGTAGGTACAGATCCAGTAGACTGCGGAAAAAGAGTGCGCCACCGTTTGAAACAATAAAGAAGCCGACCTGCGATTGACTACAGTTTATACACCACGGCAGCTCTGAAAACTCTTTACTTATCGCGATGGCCCTAACTAACTCAAATTTCGGCGGCGTTGGGTCGTAGGTTCAACTCATCAGCTGTGCACCCTGAATTGTCTTCAACAAAAGAAAGGAAATGGGCGCCAGAAATCAAAAGATTTCAAATAATAAGAGGAAATAAACTGCAAGTGACTAACGTTTAATTAGTAATCAATAAAATAGTCTTGTAGTATCAGTAGTAAATTATCAGAACGATTAGAATGCAAATAATGTTATAACAAAATTGTGTACGTAAACTGAAGGTTGCGCCACGCATAAAATTAAATTATTTTAATAACTTTAACAACAAATTATTCGTGGGACAAGCTTATCACAGCCATTTAATAAATCCTTCTGTTTAGGATATTGAAATAAAAAAGCGTGACTGTACCTTTTACAGAGGGTCGAAATACATCAAAATAGCAACTTTAAATACTGAGCATAATTAAATATAAGCATAAAAATTTAAATATTAAAACAAGAGCATGTATGAAACTGAACGTTACATGTTAATAATGGCAAAACGTATGAATTTAAATTCCAAATAATTACGGGTTTAAAATGTATAAATGTAAAATCCAGTATTGAAGATACGATAAATCCCGGAATAGCACAAACTAACCTCGCTTCTCCAACGCTCACAAACTGCTAACAGGTAAACCCCGGCTGGGGGTTGCTACAGTTCAACATAAGGTGGTCGTAAACTGCACATAATGGACGAAGTCGCCGTGGATGCCCGGTGATTACAGCGGCAGCAACCACAACTTGCAGCAAAAACGAAGAACGCCAGCAAGTGTCGAAAATGAGATTAAACTAGCCATAGCTTCCGAGATTAAATCATGATGAAACTGTAATTAGAGCTAAGAAAAAAATGTAATTACTATGGAATAACAAACAGAAAAACGCCCTCGTACCTGATCATTGTCAGCCCTAGGAAACATACACTGCTCATTAGATTAATTGAGCGCACGTAATTTGACTTGAACAAACATTATTTAACCACGCCGGTGACGGCGGGCCAAAAATAGCAAGTGCGAGGTACGAACAATTCGTTCCCAAAGGAAAGTTCGCACTCTGATAAGAGATAGCGCGGGTCGAGAGTTCATCGCGCTAAAGAAAGAACTCGATCCAGGTACAAAATGCGCTGGTTTGGAAAATTTAAGAATTCGAAATGTAAAGGATTTATAATTCAAATAAAAATATACAGGTTAAGCCTGAAATAAAATGGTAACTGGCGAAACAATTAGGCGAAGCCAAAAAATTCTTTCACGTTGTGGTTTTGAAAACACTTGCTTATTATTCTGTATATCTGCTGTATATGGTGATACCATTACACTATGTGACACTTGAGATATTTATGTTAGTTATATAAGGTTTTCTCTGAATGATGTCATTTTTGATAGTGATCTATTATAAGATGCTTTATGGGACACTGTCCCGGGTTCCGAGTTTTTGGTCTACTCCGTCCTCAAGCGAATGCACTCCTGGTTAGTCCTGAGAAGGACTGATTTTTGTACGTATATCAAGCGTTTTACATATTTTTAAATCATTTCAAAACTTGGACATATACCTGTATGCCTATGCAAGCGATTTTTTTCTGCCAGTATACAATTGTGAGGTCAACATGGTGTAGTGTGTAAATATAGTGAAACATGGTGCTATCTTTTAACGTTAACACACACCTAATAGGTATCTTCGACGAATTTCCAACGACGGTTCTTCTGCTTCCACATATAACGCTTCATTGCTCTCGCGCAAATACCGCAACCCTTTATTGTGTAGTAAGTGCATAAGTTTTAACTGGTTTTCGCTGAGCTTCCGTACAGTATACAACCAAACTCAATGTGTTACGATCACATATTGATTGTCGTTTAAAAGGCATTTAAAAAATCGAGTTGTCATCACATTCACCCTCCATTTTACTTTAGTAAGCATACATAATATACGAAGTAGAGTCAAATGAAACATAAACGTTGTTAAACAAAATGCTTTGAAGCAATGCAAAAAAAACAAGTATATTATTTTTCGCAGTAGTCTCATTGTGTTATATGCACGTCCTCCGCCGTTTTGGAAGCGCTTGAATATCCGAAGAAAACAATTCTTTCGGTTGCGTGAACAGCCACTCATGCACCGCCTGAATCACTTCATCACTGTTCTTAATGTCTTCCTTCTTTAAGTGGACCAAAGACATGGCAATCTTTTGAGATGATGTAAAGAGAATAAAGAGGATGTGGTAGACAGTCCAACTTCAAATCATGGATAGCTGCCAGGCTGCCACCGTTGACATGCAGTATGGGTCTCACGTTGTCTTGTTACAAAAGAATGCCAAAACATTGGTTCCGATGGCAGGCTTACAACGGTTCTTTAGAAGTTCTGAGTATGTGACACTAAACAAAACTTCCCCTCTTGCATCCCAAAAAAAGTGTTAGCATAACATTTCCTGCCAAGAGCTATGTGGACATTTTTAGGGTTTGGTGAAGAGGACAACGCCTCCTTGAATTTATGCAAGCTTATTTGTGTAGTGCCGTGGATTATTTTTTGCACTTCGGAACATAAATTGTATAGTTATAGGACCAGGTTATTTTGCTAAAGGGTTTACACTTGATGAAAAGATGAAGATTGTAGGATAAGATGTGAATGGAGTAGTCAGGCCTAACTACACCCTTAAGACATTTATAGCCTTTATCTGTTCACAATGAATAAACTTCAGAGTTTAATGAATACAGAGCTTTATATACAATTAAATTGTGTCGTGTTTTGCTGTTTGATCTAATAACCTACTATCTGCATAAAATGCCCTGCTTGTAAACAATGTAAGGCCGGCATACGTCTACTGTAATAGTTACACATTGTGGACTAGTTTTGCAGTCTAATTTATTTTCACATAATTTTTCTCAATTATCTATTTCATGGGCAAACAGAAGTTTGAACACTCTTGGTTTCGGGTTGATAATACTGTTCATCCTCAGTCACAATCCTTGTCAGAAAGGCATCTCCTTTTGCTCAATATCATCGCAAAAGTTCTTCACAAGCCTCAACACGTCCATTTTTACTTTCTCGCATACGGTAGTATAGAAAAAGTATTGTAATCGTCAAAAAAATCGACTTCGAGATTTTGACGAATCTTGACGTTTTAGACCTTCTAGAGTCCGAAAAAACCATTTTTCGAATTATGTCTGTGTGTGTGTATGTGTGTGTGTGTGTGTGTGAACACGATAACTTAAAAACGAAATAAGCTAGACCCTTGAAATTATGTACATAGTCATTATTCAAAATTTGTAGATTCCTATAAAATTTTGAGCGAAATCGGTTAACCGGAAGTGGCACTTTACCTAAACAGGTAGCGGTACCTATTCAAGTAAAGTACCAGTTTTCTTCGAGATATTTGAACAAAATTTTGTACATACATTTCTTATGTAGAAAAACTACCAGATATTACATTTCAGCATGATCGGTTAACCGGAAGTGGCATTTTACCTAAACAGGTAGCGGTATCCATTCAAGTAAAGTACCAGTTTGCTTCAAGGTATTTGCGAGAAAGTCTAGGGGAGCACACTCCCGATTTTTTAATTCTGGAGTCAATTGCTTTGGCACCCATCTTTCTGACACCTAATTAAACAAAAGTATGTCATCCGTAACGTGATGTACAGAACCATGGCTCATATTCAAAACTTCAGCGATATCATCAAGGATAACCAGACGATTTTTGTTAACCAAGGCTTTAACTGCCGCAGTTGATTCAAGCATGACAACACGGTTTGCTTGAGTAGGTCGGAAAGACACCGTTTCTGATTTTTTTGCTCCATTCATATACTTGTAGGAGCGGCAAACATACATATCTTATTGCAGCTTCTACGATGGATATCAATGAGCTTAACCCCTTTACTATGAAAAAAACGAATAACAGAACGTTGCTCCTCTCTAGTGCAGTGCTCTAGTGCAGTTGTCTTCTTTAAACTGTCGCTATGTCAACATTTTCAATGGTTTCAATGATGTCATTAGCAAGACCTTCTACTTCTCAAAAATACTATTATGCCAACTTGTAAGGAAAAGTTCCATTCGGTATATTTCATAGGGCATTTTTAAGGTTTTCATTTGACTCTACCTAGGTTTATGTAAATTTCACATTTATTAGTGTCGTATTATTTTATATAATTATCAATTTTAATTTATTGTTTAGAACTTATACGGATACTTATTATATGCAGCCTGATATTTCCTATGATAATTTTATTTGACTGAAGGTCTTTATAGATATCTGACGTGATAAAACTCTTCAGCCATTTTCGTGGTATATACTTCCAAACCATTGTCAAGAAGCAGCTTACTAGTGCGCTCCATAGCAACAGAAAGGCTATTCTTTAGTTTTCCAAATATTTATTAGATGAAACGATGCATATATCATGTGTGTACTGGATAATCTTAATGTTGGTAACGAAAATTTTATGAACGTCCACAGTATATAAATTCTTGCTCCCCAAAAATAGTCATTTGCTCTAGCATGTACAATATCTCTCTCTCTCTATCGCTCCCTCTCTTTCTTTATCACTATCTTTCTATCTTATAGCTCTCGTGAGGGCGTAGTGAAGCTATGAAATGGCTGTCTCAACAGTTGTTTCCCATGCCTCACTGTTGAGGAACTTATACCGATTCTTGTAATCATAGTTCTAAGTTTTAAATGGTCGAACTATTTTAGATACATTCTAGTGATGTTTGAGGAGAATCAATGTTTAATTCATAATTGCTTTAGGATTGATATTCTGTTCAAGGGATCATCAGCGTCCGCCTATAGGACCACATTTCCAAAGATTATATTTTCTTCTTATCGACTAATTTGCGAATCCATGTTTGAGCGGCATATGTTGGAGTTAAAAACATCAAATTGATACGTTAGTCTTTGTTTAGTGTTTTAAGTTAGTGACGAGTCCTATATTTTCGTCAGCTTGATTACAGAGTTCCTGGCTATTTATTACCAGTCGGGGTTTTATCTCTACTCAACATCGTCCTTTATTGTATATGAGTGAGCCTAAATATATAAAATTTATTACGACCTCGAACCCTCTTACACCAGTGGTATTTATTTGGTTTTGTTTGTTGATGACCATCACTTTAGTTTTATTTTCTTCAGAGCTAAACTCAAGTTGTTTTCAAGAACTTGCGGTGTCGTCGGTGTATCTTAAACTCTACCGCAGTATTATCTTCCAATACTTCCCTCATAATAAATTCGTTGTAGATATTGAACAACAGTGGCAACAATATACAGTCCTGTTTTACACCTGCCTCAACAGAAAAAATAGTTGAATCGGCGTCGTTGCTCCTCACACCCTCCTTGTTATCATCATACAGATTCTGTATCATTAGATACTATTAGATGTTTTAGTACCTCCATTATATATAGCATTTTCTATGGTTTATTCTATTCTACTGAGTCAAACGCCTTGAAATAGTCAACAACAGGTTACATTGAACTCACAAACTTTTTCAATATCGGTCTCCTTGTGCCCTGTCCACGAATGCAAGCAGTTTGCTCTTCGGAGATTATTTGTAGAAAAAGATAATATTTTAGTCTTTCATTGATGATCGACGAGAGTATCTTACTAGCGCGAGTAATCTATAATTACAGCAGTCTAGAGAAGAACCATTTTATGTAGCGGAATAAAAACAGAGTGACACCTGTCTTTGGACTATTTAACGATGTTCCATGATTATGTGAAGAGATTAAAGAAAATATCTACATCTTTATCCGCCATTCCCTTGATTATTTCAACTATGATCTTATATGCTTCAACTGCCTTTAGGTTTTTCAGGGTTTTTATCGGCTTTCCAGCTTCTTCTTTTAATATTTCAGGATCTGTCCTTTGTCTGAAACCTTAGCATAGGTATCATCTTTTAAGAAATTTCTGAAGAGGGTAGCGCAATATCTTTTCCAAGCGTCCATAATTTTAGTAACATCTGCGAGAATATCTCTATCTTTGTTCTATATGATCTGAGTATTTTTTACAGTCTTTCTTTTTTATCTTTTTTACATGATCTATTAATGTTATAGTTCATCCTTTTGAAATTAAATTCATTATAACGTGAAGCCATTTCCAGTTCTCGACGCTCGTAAATTAGCTTTCGAACATGCAGTGTTTCCTTGGAGTGCCATGTTCTTAGATTTGCTGCCATATTTCATCAATATTTCCATTAGCTATTAATAGTAGGTCGTTCGATTTCAAATTTTTCTGAAAGATCTCTGGAGTTGGTGTTATCAATCTTCTAATTCGTTTCAATGTAGTGTGCAATTTTAATGTTTACTCTATTTTCATCAACTTATGGTCAGAACCATACGCTGCACACCTAGTTTGGCCTTTACGTTTTCAATATAGCTTCGCCATCGTGCTCGTATTAATACAAAGTCTATTTGACTTTTGTATTCCCCATTAAGCAAAATTCACGTAGATATGCTTCTAGGGTTATGTTGAGACAGGGTATTAGCATTGTAATATTGTTACTAAATACGACATCTAACAGACGCTCTCCTATATGGTTTCCTGCGCCTAGTCTATACCCTCCGACAATATTTCGAATGTGATTGTCAGTAGTTAAAATCTATCGTAACCATCGGGAGCAGCAGTATGTCATATATATACTTGAATAATATGCCGATTTGGTGGTAGACAGTTGGAACCCTATTTTGTAATAAATGTTTTGAACCTGGTATAACTACAATTTCGTCGATAAAATGCGTGTTCGATATTCTGCGTATTAATGTGTTTCTCGAGCTAGTTCTTTTTCTAGTATACTAAGTTTTTGTACTTGGTTGAACCGTCTAACGTTCAAGATCCCAAAGGTCCTATTCTATTTCTTAACTAAAGTTTTTCTTTTTTACCTCTTCCAGCCGCCCATTTCGCATGAGATGTCTGATCACCTATATATATCATCATTCCCGGTAGCCAATTTCACCATCGTTAGCCCGAAACCAAGACAGTCACCATAGCAGTTAATCTCTGAATCCATTGTTTCTTCGTAGTATTCCCATGGGAAAATATTCAGGTAGTTTCCCTTCCCCCTTGCCTGCCTGATCATATGTCGTTGGCCATTACGTGGTTGATCCACCTTTCAGTGCATAGAACAAGAACATTTGCTGTGGCAATGATGAATATAGATCAGTGGCTGAAGCATATGGTTGCAGCTATCCAGTGTTTCATTTTTGCGTTTTTCGTTTCACCTATTCATTATTTCGTTGATGTAAGATTGCCTTGTTGTTTCCCTAGACCAGGGGTGGCGAACCAATGGCACGCGTGCCATTGATGGCACGCGACAAAATAATTTGGGCACGACATTAATTAAGGAATTTAGGTACCTAATTGAAACAATTTATATTTAACAATGAATTGAACATGAAGCTTCAAGAAATAAAACAATTATTGTAATGATAGATCTCATTCGTGCTTTCGAGGCTAAACTGCGAGTTTACTACAAGTATTTCCCAAACCTGAAAAAAAATCACCAGAGATTTGGATTTACACGAAAAACCAGATCAAGCAAAAGTCACTGAAGAGTTTAATTTGGTAATTAATTCTTCAATCAAAGAATTTTTATCGAGATTTTCTCAGTTGAAAGAATTATCGAAAACACTGAAGTTTATTCTGTATCCTGATGTGACTTCACTTGATAAACTGAACTTGGCCAAATTTGATTGGTTGGAAATTGAAGAAATTGAAATGCAGCTGATTGAGTTCCAGTCTAGTTTAATATGGATTCAAAAATGTATCGAAACAAAGAAAGAGTTGGAATTAAATGAAATAGAAAGACTATCTGTATCAGGTAATATGAGTAAAAACGCCAATATCAAAATTATGGAAACGTGGAATTCAATTCCAGACACATTTAGCTATCTGAAGAAGCTGGCTTTTGCTATCTTAACAATATTTTCATCTACCTATGCCTGTGAGTCATTATTTTCACATATGAATAACATTAGACTCGCTTAGAAGCCGTTTGTCAGCTTGCATTCTGCTAAAAGTAGCAAAGTATGAAGCTAGTATAAGTTATTTAGCATCCAATTTGCAACAGCAGAAGTTGCACTATTTTCTTCTTTCATTTAAATAAACATAACGTTACTATTGCTGTACAAAATGTATATTTTCGGTTGCAAATAAAGAGTTTGAAGTTGATAGTATTTAGTGTTATTTTTTTTCCTTATTAATTATTAATAAGATTGTTTGGTGTCACGTCATGGCCTCATTAAACATTTTTTTAGAAAAAATGACACGTAGATGAATAAAGGTTCGCCACCCCTGCCCTAGACCTTTTTCTTTCTATCTGTGCCAAGTTGGTTTTTTCTTCTTGATCCGCTTGATGGAATCGCCTCAAAATTCCTCAATTTCGTCCAAAGTATATTTCTACATGTAATTTCTTTATGTTTGCTAATATCTCCAAGGTGTTCGCTTTTTCTGCTTTTCCTTGGGAAATCCTACCACTTCTTGCCTGGCTTTCAAAAAATTATTTGTTGCTTTGTGGTAATGCAGCATAGATTTATATTTTAAGACACATTTTTTCAAGAGCATATACGTAAGTCCAGTTAAAGCAATCTAAATAAGGGGTGGGCGAATAGAGAAACAAATCAAATAATATCTTAATCTAGCAAATTGAGTCATAGAGAACAAACTTTGCTCAAACATGAATTGTCAGACTCCACTAGACCAATTTATTACATAATCGATTGCAATTTCCGCGGGTAAGCTCTCAGCATTGCTCATGAAGCCGTAGTTTACTTTAGCACGCAATTACTCAGTTGTATTGCATAGCGTTGCTGTCATTGCCCCCATCGGTTTCCATCACAGCTATGCTCTTGAAAGTGACATAAACGCGGTTTGTTTAAAATATTCCATTTAAGGGCGTATCTGCAGCAACTAATTTAATTACTAAAATTATGTTGCTAGGCGCACCTATGAGTGGTATGTATAAATAGAAATGTTTAACTTTAAAAGTGTAATATAAAAGTCACACATGCAAAATACTCATCAGCCTGTTGCCTTTGTCGAAACTGTAAGAACATTTTTTAGAACATTATTGATTCGAGTGAAAAGGGTGCGGTTATGCATTAATTCATCAATATTCAATGAATCGGATATTCACTGTGACATAAACTGCGACTTTGCATTAGCTGATAAAGTGAATTAAAATGGCCGGAAATGGTAGCTAATGCCTATACTAGACTACTTCAAAATACTTCAATAATATTAGCATAATGGATTGTCGACATGTTCTACTATTATTACTTAGTTTTGACGTAATGTAATTGGAACAAATTTAAATGTATTTTTCATTGCAGACAGAACTAGAAATATACCACACTACAATCATGCTATTATAATATTGTTATATACTGTTTGAGACTTTCGCGGTTTCTCGAATTATTCTTCTTAACATAGAATTTCGGCTTAGACCGCTTAGTATTTGTGGATGAACACCCAGCATTCTCTGGCTTAATGTGCTTTGCAATTCGAGCAAGTAACCGCGCGATGGCATGCTCTTTAGTGGCTGGTGTTGTTTGAGTACCTTGAGAACGAGGATACTTAGGCAGATTTGGCCTTGTTGCTGTTTGTGCATTCATATTTACTACCGTTTCGCAAGACCTTGCAGCTTGGATCATCAGAGTGAAAGTCGCACTAAGAACTGAAGGTCGCTGTGGAGCTATTTATAGTGTTCTGTGCCAGGCGCGCGGAGTGACGTAACGCACTCGAACGACCAATCAGCGTTACGTCACCCCGCGCGTCTGACACAGGGGACTATAAATAGCTCCATATCGGCCTTCAGTTCTTAGTGCGACTTTCACTCTGATTATGGAAGCTGCAAGGTCTTGGGAAACGTTAGTGAATATGGATGCACAAGGCCAAATCTGCCTGGTTCTCAAGGTACTCAAACAACACGAGCCACCAGAGAGCATGGCCTTCGCGCGGTTTCTTGCTCGAGTTCACAAGGTGCAAGGCACATTAAGTCAGATAATTCTGGGTGTTCATCCACAAATACTACGCGATCTAAGCCGAAATTCTATGTTAAGAAGAATTTTATGTTGTTATTAGTTCGCAAAGGATCTTTTCAGAATAATAACAATAATAGTCCCCCAAACACAGATTGTTGGTCCCTGTTGTTAAATTAGCTTGTGAATAAAGATACCTATGCAAGCTTGGCTATTTTTATTTTTGTGTATCTACACAAACTGCCGTTTAATAATACATTGCAGGTTGCATCAATTAACAGCTCCAAGAACTAAAAAAACGTAATGGTATTTAGAGCCCTATGTGCCATCCGTGCGGAATGGTGTAGTTCTGATTGGTCAATCCATTCCAATGCACTTGGAGCCGGCGGTACATAACCGGCTAAAGAGGTGTAGTTGTGACGCTTCAGATCATGAAAGGCAGAAACTAAAGTTCTACTTAGTCTAAAATTGTTTTCCCTAATGTTGTTATTTGAATCGTTTTCTATTACTGTAGATTGACCTACTCGTATCATTCGTGAAAAATAGCAAAGTACTCTGGAAAATGGTTCATTGTTCGCAAATTTTAAAATGTATTTCTCATGCTTAGCTACGGATGATTTTGTGATTTGTTTATTTATTCCTTTATGTTCTTGTAATGTTAAATTAATAGAATGGTCAGTTTGTCGTATATAACTAGAGCTGTAGAAGTAGCTTCTTTAGTCGTAACTCGTTTGAATATTGTATCTTCTTATGATGTACTATCTTTACTCAGTGGTAGAAAGGTTTAGCCTTCCAGATGTGAGTAGTCCCCTTAAGCTTTTTATGTTTTATGGAATACTTTGATTTACCGTTTCTTCGTCCAAATTGTCTGCGTTTATCGTTTTAACCTCTCAAATTCTTAGTAACGATCAATATACAATTAAATAAAGCACCAGTACCTGATAAGGGTAGATATGGTGGAACCTTAAAATTCTATGGTTTAATAAATAAGATACTAATTACTTTACAAAGACATTAATCGTATTTTTCCCATTTAGCATCTAGTGTGAGTAGTGAAATCGTGCTGCAATATTTATTTAAAATCTCTAGTGGAGATGGAAAACAGAAATTTAACGAACCGTAAAGCAATTAAAACCTCTCCATAAATACAAACTTTTGTCCGCAAATGTCGCGCTAGGGACACATCGAATGAAAAACAAATTTAAGAATTCTCAGCGCAACATAAATACACGAAGGTTATAAAAAGGATGGAGAAATTCCAATAAACCGTCTTATATTTATGTCACGGTCACGCAGTCCATAGTGGAAACGATAAAGCTCCGAAATAGCTCAGATGCCTACGTATCCCTCCTTACCAAGTTATTCAAGCATGTTTTCTAGTCTTTTCAAATTCAAACTCCCCAACTATTGCTGTGCAGATAATAAATAGTGGCATCAGTCTAGGTTTCAGTTATACTGATGCCTAGTATTAAATATATTTAATATATGGTGTAATCTACCTGTCATATCCAAGCACCTCTTGAAAGCAATTTTCGATTCGACTTAGCAACATCGATCGGCTGTACAGGTTTACCTTATCGCTTACGACGTTTACGTGTGCGTGCATCACTTAATGTACTCCAAATTAAGTTACAGATGTAAATGTAATGAGAAGGGGGTAACAAATGTCAGATCGGGTGGGTACATAATTTGGTATCGGATCTTCTCCGATTTAGTTATCAAATGGCTGCTTGTGCAAACACCTCTTGTTTGCGAATATCAGCGTGGATTAGCAGGAAATTAATTGCATTATATCCCTAAATTAAGGTCCTTTATTGCAGCAAAGCTACATAATGGTCTGTAAAGGTGCAACTAAGCTTGCTCTTTTTGGCGTACATGGAAATAACCTTATCTGCGTTACCTTCCGTATGCTCAGGCGGACGAAAAAATCATAAATTAAGTAGATCTGGCGATTATGGTCGCCTAAAACGAGCTGTTCTTGGATTTTTCGAATTACTCTGCGTCCTTCTATCCGTAGCAATGCTTTGATTGCAAGACAATATAATCTTAGCAGCTTTCCACAGCCCATTTTAAAAATATTGTTATTCTGTAACTATTGAGGAGTATTCATGCGCTAACTTTACCTTTAGAAACTTTTGTTACATTAAAAATCGGGAAAAACCCTGTAAATGGCATTTTCGTAGGGGTACTAAAAGGGAGTTCAACAGTAAAGTGAATAACGTTGTAACAAAGTTCTTACGATAAACTAGCTCATGTGTATGCCGGATAACTCTTCGTTGCAAACGTAAGAAAATACACAGTCAAACCACGAATTGCTATGAATGCCAATAGAATGATGGCGCCAGGTTCAAATAACTCACTATAATATACTCCATAGAAGTAAACGAAGTAAGCAGGCCACCACACAACAAAATAAAAGTTGTGAGAGAAACACAAAAAGTATGGCACAAGAAAATAATATCGAGTAGTAATTGCAAAAATAAATTATTTGTCGAAATGCTAGCGCATCATTTAAAAATTTCACAATGTAAAAAACTATTACAGCATATTAACTGTATCTAATTGTTACGCACAATATGCGAACAGCTCACAAATCTTCCCGAAAATTAAATTTAAAAGGCTTAGATTAGCCAAGCGGTCGAAACTGGCGAAGGTGATTGATCCCTAAAAAGCAGTAAGTACGGCTACTGGGTCATTCATTCCACACTTTAAATACGGCCGAAAACGCCTGCTCCAACGATAATAATTATCATACATTAAGAGAGCTACGTAAAATTGATCACAGCCAATTTAAGATTAAACAACTTTTCTACTCCCACTTGATATTTGTCAACATGACATTCAAATTCAAAAGTTGAATTTAAATTTTCCAAGTTTTTCACGTTTATTTAATTAATCGTTGACTAAAATTGCCAAACCTTCCACAGGGTGCCTTAAATGTACGCAGCTTTAACCAAGTGAGTATGCAACACATACACCATTCGCCATTGAAATGTAATATGTGTTGCATACTCGCCTGCTTAAAGCTCCGTACATTTAAGTTGGGCACCCTGTATATATTGAACAGTTATTTACATTGCAAGTGCGGTAGGTTGCATTTTACAATAGCGTGCATTGCTTTTGGTGGCGTATATGAGTAGCATAATAAGTAAGAGTAAAAAAGAAGTCAGAAAAGCAAGGCTAAGATATTATAATCTGAATCCTATAACGACAAAAAAACCTAATCTACTCGGAAGACATTGTAATAATGGCAGCAAACACATGGCAACTACAAAACAAAATAAAAACAATCTGGAGGGGAAGGGAATGACGATAAATCTGGAAAAAGCAAAATAATGCACATAAGAGAAGACCGAGAAGTAGGTGCACATATAAACATAGAAGGACGGTCAAATCAAATATATAGAAAAATATGAATACCTTGGAACTATAATAAACAATGACGGGAAAACAGAGGAAGACGTAAAAAATAGAATAAGTAAAGCAAATAAACTGTACTATCAAATAAACAACATTGTGATAAGCAAAAAAAAAAAGAGCGCCAAAGCGAACGAGTATGCAAAACTATATTCATTCCCACGTTACTCTACGGATCAGAGTCTTGGACGATGCTGGACAAGCATAGGTCAATAATAACAGCATTGGAAATGAAATTCCTGCTAAGAGTGTGGGCTAAACTAGAAGAGATCGAGTAAGAAACAAGAGAATAAGAGACGAGTTAGACCAACAACCAATCGTAGAAGAGATAAAATTAAAACAGTTAAAGTGGTATGGACACCTCAATCGCATGCGTACCCCAAAATAATCTACAAGGTGAGAGCACAAAGAAGAAGAATAAGAGGTAGATCCCAAGCCCAATAGGAAGATAACATCAAGGAGGCGGCCAGGAAAAGAAGAAAAAAATATCGAAGAAGTCATCAGAATGAGGAGAGACCGTAACAACTATCGAAAATGGCTAGACGATCCAACGCCATGAGGCATAAATGGGAAATGAGAAAGAAGAAAAAGAAGTATTTTACGACAACGATTCCTAAATAATGTCTAACGTTGTTAATTGGATCCAAGTTTTGCGACATTGATAAAATATGCCAAAATAGCTCTTGCGTAGTTGTGAGTCGAAATACCGGATGTACTTACAAAGGGCATCAGATCCAATGATCTCAAATGATTGACACAACAGTCGAATTCCTTTTGTCGAATCACCCAAAAGCTGAAGTGACTACAAAACAAACCCAAAAGACACCCAAATACGAAGTAAAATCTGGTTTATTAACTTCGCTAATCATAACGGCACTAAGAGAAAACTAATATCATCAAAAATCTATAATCTCTTATCACAGTAAAAAAATCACTTCGAAAAGATCGATGTAAAAACTACCAAGTCAATAACTATATATCATTATAGTAATGTACTCACCGAAAAGATAATAATTAAATAAATAAAACAAAATACGTTAATTTATTACAAATCCCGAATTGAAATATTCAAGTATAACGAAGAAGCAAAATTAACAATTACGTTAAAGTTAATTTGATCAAGTCATTGACTCTTTACAACCTGAAAGGAAAATATAAAACGCAGGTATACTCTATTCACTATAGTCCCGGATTGTCAATGTTAAAATCCAATTAAAAACAATCCTTTATATCATTGTTCATATTTTTAAGTCAAGCTATGCGCACAGAATAAACACCTAACGGACTCAGAAGCGACACTCCGCGTCGGCGCCTTTGATGTTCGAGGTGCTTATTTTGGTCAGGCGGCCATACTGTGAGCAAGTAGAAAAGGCGGGAAATTTAAAAAGTTGATTTATAGGCGCACCACCGACAATACCTGTTAAAACCAATCCATGGAAACGCACGTCATGACGTCATAAATCTACTCGCTAGCGCTACGCATGCGCACTGATTTTTAGACCCCTGCCAAAGTCGCAAGTGTCGCGAGTCCGTTAGTTGTTTATTCTGTGCTATGGGTAATTAGAAACAATTAATAAAGCTACTAATGTCAAAACTACAAATTATAGATTATATTTTGAACTGACTTCAGTAAAAATAAATAAAGGTTGCCAGGTAACAAAAACCAAATTTTGAAAATTACGCTTTTGCGTTGTCCAACCTAGTAGTAACAATAAAACCAATAGAAATTCAACAGTGCTACCATAAAACGTCAGTTTTGCCAATCCGGGACCATGGTGAACAGAGTATACCTGCAATGGCAGTTATTCATCAGGTAAAATAAATGAATTAATTAGTCAAAAATGGCCTCGCAGCTTTAGGAAAAGGATAGACGCAAGGATCCCTCAAAGCAGATCCTCGTCGTTGGTAGGCCCCAAACAGAAGTGTATGCACCTCACTAGCTGGTCTCGTGAAAACGATGATGTAGGGTCGCTGAATACATGTTACAAGTACGATGAACTGGCCCAAGAACCAAATTAAACTGAACGTTGTAGGTGGTACGCGTCACACTTTAGGTTTGGATGTGAAATATGTATTATCTTTAAGTTCTTAATTCATCCTAGCTTCCACCTTCGAAAATTTCTTTGTTACGTCACCATGACAGTTAACTAGAAGATTACCAAAGGCAGCCGACTTCTCAGCCGCAGCTGGTGGTGGGTTAAACGAGAGACTCTATGGGCATCAAGTAGAAACTAACCCAGTTACTTTGCTTAACAAAAAAAAAGTGAAAGTGAAAAAGGGGCTACTAAACCAATCCCTAAAACAGAGAGAGAGAGAGAGAGGACGGCAAGAACACAAATAAAATTCTTAAGGGTAATTAACGGGGAAGACTCAATCAAATATCACAATAGAAAACTAAAGTCATTAAAGTATACACTGCGTTTTTTTATCACGTTACAACACGTAGTTACATCCGGCGTTTTTTCATGAGTGTTTAACATTTTGATAAAATTTTAAATAAACTAATTTCATAGTTGCAGCAGCGGGAACGCTGGACGTAATATGTGTTGTAACTAGATACAGAAACCACAGTGTATAACCGAAAGTCATGAGTATTTATTCACAAATGCAAGTATATTCTCATGATATTAATAATCAAAAATTAGGTCCTGGAGACCCCAAGTATTTGCTTCGGAATAGGGCAATATGCAGGGTGCTTACGGTTTTCTCTGTATCCTAAGGGCCGATAATACACCTCAAAAGCAGTCAATAAACCTTAAAATGCTTTAGTAAGTTGTTCAATAAGCGAGATAATAATACTTTCAATTTTTACATAAAACGATTAATTTAATTTAAAATCTAGTAATCTACTACTAAATCCACATTGTCCACTACAAAAGATGTTCAAAGTTATCACCATGTTGTTGTATACAAAGTCTGGCTCGGCGTACCCACGACTCTTCATACTCTGCAAGGCCATCGCGATTTTAATTTTTCAAATAAGATAAAAATAACATTTTTAATCAAACATAGGTAAATTATTGATAACAACTTTACCTGTCAAATAAACAAACTTAATAACATTAGGACAATGCTGATGAAGTAGTAGATTAGTTGATTTTAAAACAAATTAATCGTTGAATGTAAAAACTAAAACAATTATTATTTCGCTTATTATACAACTTCTACTAAGGCGTTTTGAGGTTTATCGACTCCTTTTGAGGTGTACTATCGCCACTTAAAAGAATACAGAAAAGACCGTAAACACCCTGCATAACCCGGAATACGCTTAGTATTTAATTAACATCGTCATCGGTTTCAATTGATTGGGTAAAGAGAATTATTAACGCAATTAATGCAAATAAAGAAATAATCAAGCTTAATGTAACCGAGTTGATCGGTCACTAACATGAAGTGAAAACCCAAACTTTAAATTTTGAAGTAATTGCTAAATTGCTTCACAAGATCCAAAAATAAAATAAAAATGGCTTTGATGTACACGAGACATATCCAAAATTTCAATTTAGGTCTAACCTTGACATTGCAAAATTATCGTAAGCAACCAGTGACCCAAATACTTGAAAATAAGTGCCCTACGTAGCTAAGTTCTAAATTGTACTGTATTTATCTAAACATGAAGAGAATCTGGTATTTTACGAATACATTAACATTAATGCGAAACATTACAAGATACAAAGAATTCCATAATTGCAGGTTATATCGAAGTCCAATGTTTTTAGGCAAGCAGGTTACTAGATAGATTTATTACTAGTCACCAGGCCTATCAGAAGCTGGCCAGATGAAAAACCATGTCGATAAACGTCAAGCAAAGCCAGGCGTTTGTGCAAAGTTGGAACGACTATCCTACGTTACAACATTCGGCTGCAGATAAAGTATAGCTCATCGATGGAACCTCAAGGTTAAACTGACATAGAACTTCTTGCAGGAATGGAATCTTCAACATACAAATCGTTAAAGTAAAAGAGGGCCTTGGCTTACACGACAAAATGTTTTCCAGTGTAGCTAAAAGGAGCTGAAAATGGAGTACATACAATTGACACAAATAATACAAAAGCAAGCTAATGCCTACGGTTGAGATATTTTTGTTATTTTTGCCAAAATCGTAACATGCTGCTTTCTTCCAGGAACTTTATCAAATTTCCACGAATACAACAGCGACAGAATATTGATTTCTCAAACTAGGATGTCATCGAAAATCCCAAATAAATGAAACATTTGACTTCACAAACGTACTTCACAAGGCATTCCTTCCTCCAGCAACACAAAATGGAAAATGGATGAAAAAGATAAGCAGCTTGCCCACAATTTTAAAAAAACCTTGAGAATTCAGGATAAGCAACCAAAATACCTCGGAGTTTGAAATGTTATAGGGAATAGTTTTAAAACTATTTAGGAATAATTATACATATAAATATGGTGAGGGCAATTATATTGTACGTAATAACATCATTTATCAAAGACAGGGCACTTAATTTTGTAAATACTTATAAATGGCTTTTGATCCGTGGCATCTTTTTACACAAATGACTCCACAAATATTGCAAAATTAATGCTTTCGCTTAGGAAACTTCATAAATATTGTAACCAAAAGTGTCCACAAGTTATTAAAACACAAAATAAAACTTCAAAGAGCTTAATAATCCATATATAATATGTGATGTCCAAAGCACACACTTGCGACTTGCTTTCTTTCTAATGACTGTCAGAAAAAAACTATTTTTCAAAAATGTGTTTTTCAGATGTCCTAACCTACTCCAAAATTCTGATTTCGAAAAGTGGTGTATGTATCCTTGCAAAAACAACTGCATAAATGATAAAAGTAAAGTCTTACTGAAAATTGCAAATGTAATATGCATTATAAAATAATTATCTATGACTAGTGCTCTTATGCTTTGTGTGTTTCCTAAAACCATTTATACTGCAGTACCCACTGAACTCTGCCCTATTTGATAAATAAGATTTAAAGCACCACATCTGTTTGTGAAGTATACCAAGATATTAAATGTATATCATACGTCATGCTTCAATTGCAATTAATTCTAGTGATTTATTTTTGATTCGATACCAAATAATGCTGCGCAGTTGCGATAAAACGAAAAGACGGCAGACTAGCAAGAGCCTCTCATTCTAATCATTACGGTCTAACACCGTGCAGTAATAGTTATTTACTATACGAGTACAAGTAGGATAAGTGCATCATTAATATAAGCGTGTTAAAGTTACAAACGAGTGCGTACCCAAGTATATTAATGATATTAATGATGCATTGCATTATCACACATTTATTGTACATTTTATCTCGACTGCCTCAAATTAAAAGCAACTACAAAAACATCAGCAGAGGTAATGAAAATTCAGCTGCGTAGAGTTTCATTACGTAATGCAAATGGATCTGATTTCATTGCGTAACGGAGTTAGATAATGGGTTTTTATCCAAGCAGTCGTAGTTAATAAGTTCGAAAACGAATAACTGAAAATAGACAATTGCATTTGACACACATAACCATAACCTATTTCGTCTTGTACGAGAAATCTTCATTGAAAGCAGATTATTAGTGACGGTAAGCAAAGCTTTCTTGTCTACATCGCCATCACTTCCATCTGTTCAGACATAAAAAGAATATAAAGCATGAACAGGGATCTGCTTTTTAACAAATTAACCGAAGTTAATATCTTGCATACTGCTCCAAGAGTATTCGCGCTTAGACCTTCTTTTTATTAGCCCGTGTCAGTTTTATAAGACCTTGGAACTTTATGAAGGAAGTAATCTTCTCTTATTTCCAGCCATATACTTTTTATTATAATTCTAAAACTACAATACAGTCAGTGGTGTACTTAAAAGCCATTAGATCAGACAATGCACGTCATCAATGTCGTAATTGAATATACCCTACCGACTTTAGAAAAACATACGTTTTAGATAATTAATACAATGGAAGTAAAAAATATTCAATGAACTAATAATAGATAAGATTTTGCCCTCAGGAAATATGTTTTACATTGTAAATTTTTTTTTATAGCAAAACCACCTGTTATTTTTGTGCATATGTGTATAATGGGTTGCCTATTATTGGTAGTTATGCTGGTAAATTGCTCTTTCATTTAAGTCGTTAAGTAATAGTTATTTGTTAAAAATGTGTTACATTACAAATAATCCACGAGAAAAAAGTTGAGCCCTCGAGTCTACTAGGCCGAGAGGGGTATTTCCCCAAGTCAATTATTTGTAGAAACACACGTGTACCATACAAAATTTTATCTGACACATCAATAAATAACAAAAACGCATAAAACTTATATTGACAGTTGTGAAAAGTCAAAGTGAAAAATTAATTGGGAGTGAAGCCACAGGAGTCAGTTAACTACTTTTATTTCATTTTGGAACCAGAATCTTGTTATTGGCCCACGATAGCGGGCGTAATATTGCTTTTATAACCCGAGGGCCTATAATGTTGCTAAGCAATATAACAAACGCCAACGATGTAGTATAATAAGATTAGTACGGTCCATTTTATATACCTACTATTTTTCACAATAAAATTTGATAATTAACTTTTCATTAAACCTAAGAATTGTCTACAAATTTATGGAACTCAAACGTGTGATATTTTCTTATAATAATATGAATTAACCTGGTGGTACAAGTGAGCAACACCTACAGGATAAGTAATTTCCGACAGTTACATTAGCCAAACAACGTGGAGTATCAACGTTAAGCAATTACTTCCAGGGATTATATTATATTACTGAGGTTTTCTTTAATGTAGTCTGTCTTGGCGGTTAATGTCGCCATTATTAATACTCATCTCACTTCATAAAACATATCGTTATGATTTACTGCTCCATAAATCATAAGAGCAATGAAATTAGCTTCTCATGAAATTGTTGTTTAAATGCGACAAGACGATAGTTACCGTAAAAATTAGTTTAAATAGTATGTTGACACTAGTTATGCAGTTGCATATGTGCTGTGTTATTTTTAAATTTCAGTGCGAAAGTTTTCAAGATTTATTTACAGAATGATATCCAAATCATAAATAAGGCCAAAGAGACAATATAGTGTAAGACGTTAATATGAAAATTAAAAACATATAGTGTGTCCCCGGATTGAGTTTGCGATATGTGAAATGAATCAAAAAATGTTTGTACGGATTTTGACTTTTACAGTCTAGGCCGGCTTGGTAAAAAAACGATTTTTACTAGCTGTGGCTCTAATTTTTAATTTGCAATATTTTATTTTAATAGAGTTTTCGCGTAAAGTTACCGGAAAGATCACTTTACCTACAATAATTTATATTCTTCTTAAGCTAACTCTGCCAACTGGATCCCATCTGAACTGTAATTTGGTAATGGTATATTACATACTGAGGTGGAAAGTGTTTCATTCCTGTCGAGAGATTAAATAGTTAACCGAGACGCGTAGCGTCGAGGTCAACTTTATCTCGAGACAGAAATGAAACTTTTCACCGTGGTATGTATACTATTTTATTCGCAACCACTTTATTCTAAACAATAATTAGAAAAATTATTATATTTTGATACGACAGGTTGTGATGCGCATGAATGGATGAACGAGATTCCCAGTGTCCCTACCTACACAGCGGTCGGCAACTGATTCATTTCCAACCTCTGCGACGGCAATCACTTTTCCGACCGGTTCGAAAGTTACAAGTTGGGAATAGCTCATTTTCCAACTTTTTAAAAGTCAGTAATGATCTTATTACATATATGGTTGCGAATAAAAATTGTTTCAGTTGCAGCGGCGGACAGATTTCCAAATAGAAAATAAACATTTAATACTGGGAAAATACATTATTACAATCTCAATATGTAAAAACATTAGAGTAGTTTTTTATGTGTAACTATAACAACTTCATAATCGGCTTTAGTAGCACACTATAAAACTAAAGTTCACGAACGCTAATTGTAAATTCTAACAAAATTTAATTTCATACCGAGCAGCCCTAGACTGCAAAAGACAAAATCCGTACAAAAAAACGTTGATTCATTACACCTATCGCACACTCAATCCGGGGACACACTTAGGGTGACCACCTATCAGGGTTTCACCCGGAGTCTCAGGGTTTCTACACCGCGTCCTCGGCCTCCGGGTTTTGTTAGAATTTCTCCGGGTTACGCAAATTTTGTAATAATGTCTAAAATTAACTTAATCGTCAGTTATATCAATGAAAATAGGATACTTTTCATATAATAGCCGCAAACTACGCGCGCGGCGCGTGCGTATTATGTCTCTTGCTATTTGTTTTTTTCTTAAAAAATAGGATTTTATTTCGAATGCAACCCTTTAATAGTTGAAAAGCAAAACTGCTAATTTAGATTCTTTCCAAGTTCAATCGTATTCAGCAAGAGGAAGAAATATTTGAAAATTTCATATAATTAGGTACAGAATTTTTGAGTATTTATTTTATTTTTAATCTAATTTCATTTGATACTAGAGATAATTTGCTTTTATATTTCTCCTTCTTTCGTGATCGTTATCTCTTGAATCAATAATGGTTAAATTTTTCTTTTCAAACCTCGTTGTGTATTGTGTTCGGAGTAGCCAAGTGTTTAAATTGCCATTTTAAAGGTGTTTATTTATTATTCTTTTAAAAAAGTAACTTAAAAGAGGCTAAAATTGTTTTTATGTTTTAACTAGCATATAATAGTCGAAACCCTAGAATTTAGCAATACGATTTAAAATCTTAGAAGAAAACTCCGAAGGAGATTTAAAATATACAGAGGTAAAAATCCGAAATTTTTAAATTTGAAAATGTTGAGCACACTATATAGCATTAACGCTCAAAAGCACCATTTTTCGCTCGTAAAGTAATTCACAAAAAACATTTTTTTTCGGTAACGTTGGAGTCTTTTTTGAATATCGTTATTATATCGAAAACCGTTAACTTTAGAACAGCGTTTCTCAACCCTTTTTCTTTGTGCATCCCTTATAGCATGTTAGCTGTTTCTTAAGTACCCCTGAAGACTATTGTGTGTATGATATTAGCATAAACTTTATTATTACAAAATCAAAAATCTTCATTAATGATTGAGGGAGTATTTTACCAAAATGACAAAAAAATACAAAGAATGCTTATACTGTTTATATTTTTAGTAATTTAAATCACAAAAATACTAGCAATACTCGTATTTAAACAAAAAAAGGGCTTTAGAAAAATATTCATAACATAGATAAATCTATATATCAAACATAACAATTTAGGAAATTACTAGTATGTATATATTTTTTTGGTAAATCAAATTAGAAAATATATGGAGAATAGCACTAAATATAATGAGACACTTGTCGAGTTATCAGCGATGTTTTCAAAATTTGGTTATCACCAAGTAAACTGGCACTTAATACCTACTAAAGACTGAAGTGCAGTGGCGTAACAAGACGGTTTGGCGCCGGTGTGCAAGAATAAATGATAGCCGCTGTAGACAAGAAGTTTCAGAAAAAAGAGGGGGGGGGGGTAATTTTTGGTCATGCAACACTTTAAATTTATAAGAAAATTAATAAGCTCTTTTCTTAACATGAAAGGTTACTTACTGCAAAATAAAACACATTTAGATGTTTCAATCTTTTATTAAATATAACATAATAATAATAATAATAATAATCTCATTATTCCCTATTGGGACGTAGGGTATTCCTATATTCTCTCCAGTTGTCATTTTCCTTTGCTCTTTGGCTCAGTTGTGCTATAGTCTTTCCTGTCTCTTGTTTTACAGTTCACCTCCACGCTTTTCGCGGGCGTCCTCTGTTTCTGAAACTCTAAAGTTTCCAATCAAAACTTTTCTGCAAATTTCAGTTTTATTTTTTCGCAACGTACGCCCTAACCATCCATATTTTCTTCTCCTAATTTCTATATTAATGCCCACCTGATTTGTTCGGTCCCAAAGATCTTTGTTCGAAATAATGACTGGCCACCTAACACCTATTTACAAACACCTGCAATTTCTGCTTTACCAGTTCTGTAACCGTCCACGATTCCGACCCATAAAGTAGAACAGATTTTACCATTACATCAAACACTCGCAAAATATAACATGAAACATAAAAATACATAGGAAAATACAAAAACAAAAACCACGTAAAAGGAATACAAATTTAAATAATTCACAAGAAAAATAAGATACTAATGGGGCCACAATTATATATAACAGCAATGAGATAACATGAACAAGAAAATAACACATATTGCTTGAGTAAGAAAGAGATAAACATAGTAGCAAATATACGAGTAGGCTTGATGCTCAGTTTAATTATGGCATATGTCAACTAATTGTGCCTACTAAAGTAATTTTGTTGTATGGTCATCTCTTTCTTACTCAAGCATTCTATTTTGTTGTTCGTGTTATCTTATTGCTGTTATATATAATTATGGCCCCATCCGTATATCTTTATACATATAATTCTTCTGTACATGTGTACGTGACTGA
Organism: Agriotes lineatus; assembly: GCA_940337035.1. Classification (NCBI taxonomy): domain Eukaryota; kingdom Metazoa; phylum Arthropoda; class Insecta; order Coleoptera; family Elateridae; genus Agriotes; species Agriotes lineatus. The sequence goes on from CALNHX010001513.1 coordinate 44,756, forward strand.
ACTCCTCCTAAGCGGCTGGACCGATTTTGATGAAATTTTGTGTGTGTGTTGGGAGTGCCCCTGGATGGTATAGATTCACAATTGGATCCGGTAGGTGGCGGTGCAATCGGGTTCTAGGAAATTTTTTTAAAATTTTTTGACGAATTTCTTTTTTTAATTTTTTTAAGATTTCTCGCATGTCAGAAGATATAACTCCAAACTTTCACCCCTCTCCCACCACCCTCCAATATGTTTTAAAATGAAAAAGATCGAAAATTCGAATATCGAAAAAACGTTTGCTAAACCTGCCAATAGCAGGCAAACCAACGTTCGGGCAGGACAACGTCTGTAGGGTCCGCTACCCCTTAGGGGGTAATAAGCCTAAAAATCGATATGTGTGTCGTTATTGCGGTTTTTTGCGACGTTGATTGCGAAAATGGCTTTTATTTTTAAGTCCAAGACGATGAACATGACATAAAATTAAAACTCTATAGTGGTGAAACGGGGTTTCAGAGACAAATTATTTTTGGGGGGCCGTTTGCCGGGCCAGCTAGTAGATATATAAATGTGTGGGTAGGTATAGCACTTTAATTAAACTTTCTTTTGCGACACTTGTCTAAAGCTAACATATCTATCAGTGAATTAAAACTAAGGGTACTGGCTCTTACTTTCCCGATACTAGTAATGCAAAACTCTTTAGGCGTATTTGGCCCATCTTACTTAGCAAAAAGTGTTTAATAATTTTTTATTATACCTGCATCAGAATCTCCGTTTAAAGCACGCCTGAGCGTGCGAATACAGGCGATTAAAGCTCGCCGAGCTTTAAAGGTTGTCAAGAAAACCACTGAATGCAACAACGGACAAACGTAAATAATTCTCGTAACTATAGTAGCAATATTATTATGCCCTCTCGATTTATCACGACAAAAATTATTTCTAAGTTTTTAGTGCGTAATTTATTTCCAGTATTGGAGGTATAATAAAAAATAGCGTAAAGTATTCGTGGATAACTGGTCTTTAAAACACTTGCTCTATTTCGAGCACTCCGGCTACGCCGTCGAGCTCGAAAACTCGCGCGTGTTTTAAAGACCTTGTTATCCACTCACACTTTAATATACTATTTAATTTAGAAAAAGATCTCTCAGTGGAGGCTGCAGTGACGGGATGTAAAAAATAGGATATAAGCTGTATATAAATATGGAAAGCTAGCCAATGATTTTCCTCCCACTTCCTTCACTGATAAGCAAGATTTAATACTAGTTGTGTACGAAGATCGAAATTGTACAATTTACTTTAGTAAGCCGTCATTGAGATCAGTTTCATACGTAGTTTGAAGTAATTTGGCACTCTCTATGACCTCTGCATCTGAGGCAATCGTCAGAAATTTGCGGTTTAAAACTTTGAATTTATAGTATGTTACTATGCACTATGCAATCTAATAATCACAAACACGCACTAGAGCTGGAACTTCTAATCTACTCAAAAGGAGTGCGCACTGAAAAGAGCCCAGTGGCGCTCACGTATCATAGTCTGTTGCCGCTTTGAACCTCTATTCTAGGAAAACTTTTATTTTCACAAAAAACTCCGCTACCGCGGCGCCTATATACATTCGGCGCGGAGGTTCTTTGCACCCCCTGCACATATGATAGTTACGCCACTGCTGAAGTGTCAAGGATTACGGTTTATGTGTAGCAATATATTTGACAAAGCCACACTCCCATAAGTCGGTACTTAATCAGAAATGAGAAAAGTCTTCTCACTGCTTTATCGGCTATATTTGGAAAGGTCCCAGTAAACGTGCCCAAAATGATACTAGCGACAAAGAAGACATTTTCCCTTTGTATGTCATATCACAAGATATATCGATCAGTTCCATTTCTTCTTTTGTGGATAAGACAGAATTGCTTCGCATTGTAGAAAAAGAGTTGGTTATCAACATATAATGTTCTGTAATATAACTAATAATTTTTCTGAAAACAAAACAAATGAACGTGGGTCCCGAGTGGTGTAGCTTGAACAAGCGTCCACGTTCGATCAGCAGAGTTAAGCAACGCTGTCTCTGGTCAGAACTTGGATGGGAGTTCTACGGCTGCATCTCTCGGCGCCTCGTGGTACGGCTGTCACGAAAATAGTTGGTCCCGGCGGTCATACAACATCATGACAGTCGTTAGTGGGGTTGGAAGTCCTCATAACTGCACAGTGACGCCTATAATTGGCCTAACGGCTGTTGGCTGAGTGCGAATTAAATAAATAAATAAATAAATAAAATGAAGACGGCCATTTCGTATAAACAACCAGGAGTACCCCTTGGAACCACCCTGTTTACCCCTAGACGTACGCCCATCCCTGGTTGAGAATTCCCATACAACTTAACATTATTCCTAACTATAGAGTATTCTAATTAAAAAAAAGAGTAGGTTTAGTTCGCCACACTTTTATGAGCAACGCTGTACAATAAAGACATTTCATTAATGTGCACCATTTTAGTACCTACAATTTGTATCCAAACAAATGTTATGTAACTATCATATTTTTAGAAATATCTTACATCCCTGCATCATTTCGGGACCCTGTATGTATATGGTGTAACTTGGCAATATTTTAAGGGCGGATTTTACGTCACAAATAGTAAAAAAAAAGTTCATTTTAACATAGGTTCAATTTTCAACCTTTAGGCAGATATTAGAGGGAGACAGAGTTGAAATTGATTTTTTGTAATTTTACTGAAAATTGGGAAAGGATATTTAAATTATTATTATTATGAATGCCTTTATTTATTTTACAAAATACGTTATTGATATTTGTGCAGTATTTGTGACAAAATGAGTACATATTAATGTATGTATGTATGTATTATCAGTGACCTCATTTACCTTGTGGTGTCGAGGCTGGTGCTATATGCTTAATAAAAGAGAAAATTGTATAATAATCAAAAATTAAAAGGAAACAACAAAAAACACCAGTTCGACAGTTAAGTAAAAAAATCTCTTGTGATAAACGCACACAACTTAATTTTACAGTGATCTTATAATTAGGCAAAAATTTGATTTAAAATTTTTAAGCATTTATAAAAATTTTCAAAAATTACAAATTCTACAAAAACGGTACAAAATAGAGCGTTAGTTGAAGAGACAAGTTTACTCTAGAATTTCAAGCTGAATTCAAAAATTTAATAATATACCGGGTGTTCTATTTAAAATAGGAGCTAAAAAAAATTGAAGAAAAAAACCAAAGAAACCCATTTTAGAAGTATTCAACTGGAAAATGACTTATATCACATCAAAACACATAAGAAATGTAATAAAAATGTAAAGTTAAAAAAAATCGTTAGAGCGGTTTTTGAAAAAATCGAAAAAAACTGAAAAATCACAACTCACCTTCTTCCGGTTATGCGATTTTCTTCAAAAGCTTGTTGTCGCATATACATAGTACACAAAACTTATATATGAAGTTTCAATGCCATATCTCTTTTCGTTTTTGAGATATTCTGTTCACAGACAGACACACAGATAGAAAGACAGACACACAGACAGACCAATGAAAAAAAATGTTTTTTGGATTCAGGGGACTCGAAAACGTGAAGATCTGTTGAAAACTCAATTTCGAATTTTTGGGGTAAATCCAATACTTCCTTTATTGTAAAAGGAAGTAAAAATGGAAAAGCAAAGTGGCTCTTGTAACTGCGCTATGACATTATGCATTCAGACAGAGAAATATTTTCTACCAATAGAAGACTTACTTAAGATTTTAAAAAAATGTATATGGCTTTGGTGTTGAAATTGGCAACTCATAATGAATTTTTTTTGCAAATAACTATTGGTTGTAAGAAAAGACTAAAACAATCTAAAACGTTTTCAAGTTAAAAGGTTTTCCAATACATTTTTAACCAGTACGAGTTGCTAATTTGAATCTCCTAAAGCCGTACGTAAAAATTAAAAACTATTTCATAAATAAGCATTTTAGTGGTAGAAAAATTTGCCAATTTTCATTTGAATATTCTTTCCCAATTTATAGTAAAATGATATAACCCCCCCCCCCCTTAGTATCACCGTAAAGGTTAAGGATTCATGCTATGTTTAAATGAACTTTTTTGACCAATTTGTGACGTACGATATGGGCAAGTATTTGAGTTACACCCTGTATTATATTTGCTAACTATTAACTCATTGAAGAAAATCTTTTTTTACTCACGAAATATCTCAGGGTTTGTATGAATTGAAAGGTCGTCACTCTTGACACACTGTATATTCGTACAGCAACCGAACATACAAATGCAAATACAGACAAACTTGAAGCCTGTTATCAAATTACAATTAAATTTTATCATAAAAACAAAAGTTACATTTGTTAGTTTACTAATTCCGGAATATTTTGTCTTAAAAATACATATTTCCTGCTTATATAAATTTAATAAATCTACACGAACTTATTTTACGACTATAAAAATCAATTAAGGTATTTGGGAACATAAACTAAATTTCCTATTTAAATTCAATTTGTGTTGTTTTTTCTCTTTGTAATATTGTATTTAAATTAGTTAGTTACTAAATATACACGTAGCTACTTAGTTACTTTAAGAAGCAGTTAGCACACCAAGTTTGAGTCTCAGTTCTTACTTCGAATACACTTTCATACCTAGATCTTATATTTTTGCTAGAAAACTTGAAAGACGCCAGTAACGCCTTTGCATAATCCAGATATAGAACGTTCCATTAGTCACTCTCAACCTTCCAGGCGCTATCACCTTAGTAAATCCAGTGATATGGTTGTTTAAATGCGCTTAAACATTTTATAATTTTTAATTAGAGACCGTGGTAGATTTACAACTATACTTAGCATGTTTTCTCCTCTTGGTGCAACTTTATAATCACTCTATATCGACAATGGATTTTCTATCCCCGTCTCTTTAACTATTTACCTCACAACTTACTCTCTGTCTTATGACACCCACTTTTCAGCCACTCATTAATGATAACTAATATCCTCTCAGAGGCTGACTTATACTCATATGGAGTTTTATATCTAATACCATCCAAATAGATGTAAGTATTTTATTATTATAAGCAAAATTGTCTTTTTAGAAGAACTTTCAATACTGGGTTAATCAAACTCACTTCGATATAGCTAAAATATTATTATCAATATTAAAGATTGGCTGCATATATCAAAATTGCCCATGTAAATAAAATATAAAATATAAAAATAACATCACATACATTAATATTCTACATACATACAGTATTCAAATATAGAACATATTTCTAAATTCAAATGATATTTTATTCACTAATCTTACACACCGTTTAGATACCGTTCAATTTATCGTCTTATAAACTATTTTTGTCTCATATTGCGAATTAGGTATCTCCATTTCCCAGATTTCCCTATAATGTTGTTATTTATATGCTACCCACCCAATATATTTTTTATATTGCAATGCAATTTAGCTACGCTAGTCTCTAACATATTGTGATCACTGTGATCAGCATTGCCTTTGCATCATATTTCCACAATTAGCTAGGATGACAAAGCAATAACCGATGTATGAAAATAGATGAACACGCAAAGTGGGATTTATGCTATAGCTTGCATTATGGATATTAGAGCCGGGGTTGCCGCAAAATTTCCATTCGACGTGTTATCAGGTGCAGCGCCTACGCCGTATTGTGCCTGCTTTAGTAAAATCAACACCGCAAACACGGATTTGTCAATACCTACGCATATAAAGCAAGCTTTAGTTCTGAAATTAAAAAAAAATACTTCGGAAACTGTAAACATTATCATTGATTTCACAAATTTAGTTTGTGTACCTACAACAGTTAGTTCCCATTCCTTGCGAAGGCTCCTATATGTATCTCTTGTCATAGAATCGTGTAAAAATGAGAGGAATGTTCTGTGCATTGCTAGTTATAATACAAATGTCAACTTAAAGAATAACTTCATTGTTTTCTAAAATATTGCTTCACTATCATACATTTGTTCATACTTTGAAATCACTTCTCCAAACACTTTCCGTTTTAGGAAGATCATCAAACACCGCTGAAGTTTAGCAACACTGTCGCACTTACTTCAGGAAATCTTTTCCCACTTATTCTCTTTTTTAATTTTTGGAAACAAAAGTAAACGCTATGGGCACGTTATGGTGTATATGGACGATGAGTAACCAGTTGTTATACCATTTTATGTGACAAATATTTTAAGGGTACGAACAAAAATACCTGACTTCCGGTTAAACCGGAAGTTGTATTACTTTTGGCTTTTATTACGGAACACCTTGTATTTTTTAGTCAGTTTGATAGTTAAGAAATTAGTAACCAAATACTTCTTCTTTTTCATTTCCAACCCCATGTGCCTCTACGGTGTCGGATTCTCCTCTATCCACTTTCGGTACTGGGCTCGATCAGCGGCCAGTACCCGTACTTCTTTTAAGTTTTTCTCTCGTTCGCTTACGTTCAGTTCTACATTTTTTCGCATTTTTCCCTCGGTCTGCCTCTACGACGTCTTCCCTCAGGTCTCGCTTCTAACATATTTTTTTGGCTATCTTCGATTACTCATTCTAGTCAGATACCCATACCACTGCAATTGCCTCTTTTCGACTTCTTCTATTAGTGGTTCTAATGGTAGTTCTTCTCTAGTTACCGTCTCTTCTGGTTTTGCCGCATATACCCCTTAGGAACTTCATTTCGCTGACGTTTATTTTACTCCATATTTTGTCCTGTATAACTTGGCTTTAACTACCATATATTAAAGTGGGGACTTTTGTGGATTCCTAATTTTGTTTTGATATTTATTTCCTTATTTCTTATTATGGTCTTATACAGTGAGCCTCAAAAAGCGTTGGTCAGTTTCAATTTGTAATAACAATTAATTTGCTTAAATCACACAGTTAATGAAAAGCATTTCTTAAAGACTATGAGTAGGAGATTTACTTATGAAAAATGGCGTCGGTCAAATGGCCGTGCTCCTGTTGAATGCACTCTTTTAAACGGCGAACGAAAACTCATCACACGTTGGAGCATATTTTGGTGTAGCTTCAATTTCTTCTTGAATAATTCTAATAAACTCTTCCAGATTTCTTAGCTTTCTTGTAAATACTCTGCTCTCCAAGTACCCTTAACGCAAAAAAGTCAGGAGCGCGATGTCCGGAGATCTCCAGGGCAAAGGAAGGTCACCATAGCCAGAAATCAGTTTATTTGGGCACGATTGTCGTAGATCATTCGTACTAGTTCTTGCGGTGTAACTGGTAGCATCGTCCTGTTGAAACCAATACTCATTTATTATCTCCTCTATTTACAACAAAAATGTTTTGAAGCATGTCTGTATATCTTTGAGATGTAACCGTTACCGTTTCATCATTTTCTTCGAAAAAGTAAGGCCCAACAAACTTTGACGATGAAACAGCACACCAAACTGTTACTTTCGAAGAATGTCAAACATTGAAACAAAACTCCCAAGCCTCCTATTTATGAAGAAATTATCATTGATTCCATAAATGAAGTGTATTTTATGGGTTTTATTACTTACCGAAACTGACCAATGCTTTTTGACCCTCACTGTATATTGCGCAGTATATTTTACTTGTTTTATTTATTCTATTGAGGAGTTCATGTTCTTGTGTTTCTATGTTGGTTATTATTGTTCCGAAATACTCTTAACTTTTTACCTCTTCGAGCTGATATCCGTTAAGCGTTGTTCTGATGTTTCCTTCTGCTTCTGATCTTATTATGTTTTTTGTTCGTACCCCTAAAATATTTGTCACATAAAATGGGATCAATTTTTCTCTACAAAAGTTTTTTCTATCTCTCGTAACAATGGAGAAATTCAACTGGCCTTTAATTTACAGTCAACCAGTATTCTGTGCCGAAGTATAAATAAGGGGCTTGCAAGTTCTCTTCTTGTCTTGGCCTTCAATCGAAATCAACTTTCTTTTACAATTTTTCTGAATCAATTTTTCCATAAACACAAATCATATGTCAAATAATCCCGTCATAGTACATTAGCACATTTTCTTGCTGTTTTTGTTTTAGGCGCTCTAAAGTTACTTAGAGTAGTATGTTTTTCGGTCTTTTCCACTGTCTAGGGTGTAAATCACACAACGTTTCGGCAGTTTTGATCTACTCCCGTCTTCAGGTGTTCCTGGTTAGTCCTGAGAAGGACTGATATTATACGTTTTTCTACGTAAATTTGTGCCTCCCCCGGGGTTTGAACCCGGGACCGCTGATCGCTAATCTGCCACTCTAACCACTAGGCCACCAGGGCGGTTAGAGTGGCAGACACAAACCTAACTCACTACTGTCTTATAAAAAGGAACCTTCCTCACTGTTAGACACTTTATGTAGACTGTCCTAGGTACAGCGAAGAAAGAATAAAACACAACATTCCACCTACAGTGCAACAAACTTTAGCAGGTTCATTAGAAACTGTAACTAATGTTATTAACTTTCTAAATGAGATAGATATGCACCGACTGTTGTAGCATCTCTAATAGTTTGTTGCTTATATTATACATTTTTAATACAGCTGTAAAAATAAATAACACGCTAATGGCCCTTCGTAGTGGATGCATAAAAAATAAAAGACATGACAGATGATATTAAGGGGCCATTCCTTTTGTAATTTTGCGATAGCAAAGTCCTTTTCGGCGTCGCTTGGAACATGATTCGGCATAAGTTTTGAAGGCAGAATGTCAATTGTACAACTGACAGTTAGGTGACTTTAGTTCCCTTGATAAAACCATACACAAAGCAAACAAACCGAACGAAATTTTTTGGCCACAATAGTACCTCTCTCGGCTATATTTCTACATAATCGAAATTTCGATTAAGGCACTTGTCATACCCCGGCATAGGGTTTTGTATGTCCTCCTCCAAAAAGGTTGCCGCCTGATTATTCAGCCAACTGTTAACGTTGAATTTTAGCTCCTTCTATAAACTAAAAGTTAACGATACTAATAATATCAGAGATTTTTCCAATCTAGATTTACGAATTATTGATTATTTCAATTGGTGACGCCTGTATTTAGATATATTCAATTTAGTGTTAAACGTTCCCTACTGTCGGGGTTTACTTGGCGGACCACGTTGAACGCAATAGTCACTGAACCAATTTTGGGTATTCACATTTCGCTATCTGGTTTGCTTTGAAGAATATTATGGTGGTCATGTACGTTAATTGTTAGGGCGTTCAACAGTGTGACAACTTGATATATAATTTCAACTTTAATAGTGCAGCCTCTGGCGTGGTTAACACGGAAGTCGTTTGTTACGTAATGATAATAGCCGTGAAAGCCTACGAAATCAGCCTAATACAGTTTCTAGCAGGCTCTCCAATTACCTAGGACAACACATAAAAGTCTATTTGAAAACCAATAGTTGGTGGCTCTTGTGGTAAATGAATTACTTAGAAACCTAGATAAACAGTGGTTAGAGATTGATTAGGCGGTGATATCTATAATCACAAAACTGGCTAAACACTCGTATCCGAGCGATTTTCCAAAATCATTCCAGTACCGAAATACAGGGTGATTGATTTATAACGTACGGAGGAGATTTTTAGGGTAGATAAAGGGGACTAAAGTAAACATTCTTTATTTATAATTTTTTTTTGAAAATTTCAGCAACAAAAAATTTACGAGTTAAAGCTTAGTTAAATAAGAAGTAGTTGTTCGGAAATTATGTGGGTAATTTATGTTTTAAATTTAAATTGGGGATATTTGAGTTAACTGAACCACGTTCAGTTAAAAATGATTTAAAATAAATGTAAAATAGAAATTACGGCTTCTTAATGTTTCCTTTTAATGCCTAATAATTTTTGTAGCAACTATTGAGAGCTGCTGAATAATAAAAAAAAATAATAGGCAAGTTGCCGTTGAAATTTAGAAAAGTGTCAAATTGATATTTCAGTAAATTTGAACACATTAAATTTAAGATTTGTATTAATGGTTGTTATTAAGTTATTAGTTCGGATAAAATGGTGAATTAAACTAACGATGAATACATGGACATGATAATAGTTTATGGAGGTGCCGATGAAAATGCTGCAGTGCATATGTATTATTCTCCTTAGCATAGAATTTCGGCTTAGACCGCGTAGTATTTCTAGATGAACACCCAGCATTCTCTGGCTTAATGTGCCTTGCACCTTGTGAAGTCGAGCAAAAACCCGCGCGATGGCCATGCTCTTTGGTGGCTCGTGTTGTTTGAGTATCTTGAGAACGAGGATACTTAGGCAGATTTGGCCGTTTTGCTGTTTGTGCATCCATATTCACTAACGTTTCGCAAGACCTTGCATCAGAGTGAAAGTCGCACTAAGAACCGAAGGTCGGTGTGGAGCTATTTATAGTCCTCTGTGCCAGGCGCGCGGAGTGGCGCAACGCTGGTTGGTCATCCGAGTGCAACGTAATCCGCGGGGCGTGGCCGTATGACGCACAGTGGTTGTAATGCTTTAGATCGTGTATCACAGGAGTCCACGTTTTACTAAGCTTAAAGCCATCTTCCCTGTTGATATTATTTGGATGTTTTTCTATTTCTATGGCTTCACGTATCACTCGCGGGAAGTAATGAGGTATTCTGGCAAGTACTCTGGCATTCTCAAATTCTAGAGTGTGCCCATTTGTAACTGTATGCTCAGCTACGGCTGATTTTGTGATGCGTTTGTGTTTGCAATCGCCTTTGTGTTCTTGGAGTCTTAGATCAACGGAACGACCAGTCTGTCCAATGTAACTCGAGCCGCAAGAACAAGGGATGCGATATACGCCAGCGGTTTTTAAACTTGGAATCTTGTCTTTTACCGATCTGAAGTCGTTACCCAAAGTTTCCTTGCTCGTGAACACAGTTTTGATGTTGCATCGTTGCAGGACACGTCCTATCTTATCAGTCGAGCCTTTAACGTAAGGTAGAAATGCTAAGCCTTCCAGAGGTGGAGATTCTTCTTTAGCCTTCTTTGTCATAGTCTTGTCTAGAGCTTTTCGTATGGCGGTAGTTGTGTATCCGTTCCTTTGTAAAGAGTCAAACAGATGTAGCTTTTCTCTCTCTAGATTTTCCTCGTCTGAGATACGAACGGCTCTTGTCGCCAGAGTCTGGAGAACTGTTGCTTTTTGCATTGGATGATGGTGTGAGTCAGCATTTAGATATCTGTCCGTGTGTGTTTTCTTTCTATAGACTGCATGTCCTAAACTGCCATCTGATTTACGTTTAACCAGGACGTCTAGAAACGGAATACTGCAATTTTCCTCTACTTCCATTGTGAATTGTATGTTGGGATGTACAGAATTCAGGTGTTTTAGAAACAGATTCAATGTCTGGCTTCCATGTGACCAGATGACAAAGGTATCATCTACATATCTCAACCAGCAAGTCGGTTTTAGCTGCGCTTGTTCGAGAGCCTTGGTTTCAAAAGCTTCCATGTAGATATTAGCGATAACAGGTGATAGCGGTGAACCCATGGCCGCTCCTTCGACTTGTTCGTATATTTTATTGTTCCAACTGAAGTAAGTGTTTTTCAAGCAAATTTCGACAAGTTCAACTTGGTCTGTAGGAAAGAGATCTTTGAGCATTACTAGCACCTCATCAACCGGCACTTTCGTGAAGAGTGATACTACGTCGAAGCTGACTAAGAGATCATCTTTGTTTAACTTTATGTTCTTCAGTTTCTGGACAAAATCTGCTGAATCCTTGACAAAGGAGTCTGTTTTACCAGTTAGAGGCTGTAGTATACTGGTTAAATGTCTTGCCAAAGCATGTGTAGGAGAATTGATCGCGCTGACAATTGGTCTCAACGGCACGCCCTCCTTATGTATCTTAGGTAGGCCATACATGCGAGGAGTTATTGCATTTCTAGGAATCAACCGGTGCTTTAAGGTGGGGTCGATACTATCAGAGCATTTTATGGCAGAGGTTATCTTTGTTTTGAGAGAGGTAGTGGGATTGCGGTTTAGACTTTTGTAAGTTGTATCAGATAGTAAGACTTCCATCTTCGCATTATAGTCTTCAGTGTTCATTACCACAGTAGCATTTCCTTTGTCAGCTTTGAGAACGACAATGTCTTTGTTCTTTTTTAATTCTTTAGCTGCCTCTCTCTCTGCCTTACTGATGTTGGAACGGGGCGGTTTCGCTCTTCTTAAAATACAAGACACATCCTGTCGAATGATTTCTGCATCTTTTCTGGGAAGTTTTTGGATTGCTGCTTCCACTCCACATATTATCTCCTCCACAGGTATTTGCTTAGGGGCTACGGCGAAGTTAAAACCTTTCTTTAGTAAAGATGTGGTCTGTTTATCCAGTTGTATGTTGCTCAAGTTTACGATTACTTTGTCCGTAGCCAATTGTTTCGAAGACTGCTTAGGTGCTAGCTTATCATATTTGGCAGATTGTTTAGCTGTTGCTTGTTCCAGTGTATTGTGTGCTTGTCTCGTAGTGATAGCGTCGATTTTCTCCCACAATGTTGGCTCCAGCGTGTTCGCCAGTTTTATGTGTAGGGTGTACAGCCTTGATCCAGTGCTATCTTATTCCTGTCTAACTCTTTGTATTTCGGATCTTAATAAGCCCAGACTGGCATTGTTGAGAATTCTGTTGTTATGACGATTTCTTAGATGGTGTTTAATGTGGACACACCATCTAAGAAATCGTCATAACAACAGAATTCTCAACAATGCCAGTCTGGGCTTATTAAGATCCGAAATACAAAGAGTTAGACAGGAATTAGATAGCACTGGATCAAGGCTGTACACCCTACACATAAAACTGGCGAACACGCTGGAGCCAACATTGTGGGAGAAAATCGACGCTATCACTACGAGACAAGCACACAATACACTGGAACAAGCAACAGCTAAACAATCTGCCAAATATGATAAGCTAGCACCTAAGCAGTCTTCGAAACAATTGGCTACGGACAAAGTAATCGTAAACTTGAGCAACATACAACTGGATAAACAGACCACATCTTTACTAAAGAAAGGTTTTAACTTCGCCGTAGCCCCTAAGCAAATACCTGTGGAGGAGATAATATGTGGAGTGGAAGCAGCAATCCAAAAACTTCCCAGAAAAGATGCAGAAATCATCCGACAGGATGTGTCTTGTATTTTAAGAAAAGCGAAACCGCCCCGTTCCAACATCAGTAAGGCAGAGAGAGAGGCAGCTAAAGAATTAAAAAAGAACAAAGACATTGTCGTTCTCAAAGCTGACAAAGGAAATGCTACTGTGGTAATGAACACTGAAGACTATAATGCGAAGATGGAAGTCTTACTATCTGATACAACTTACAAAAGTCTAAACCGCAATCCCACTACCTCTCTCAAAACAAAGATAACCTCTGCCATAAAATGCTCTGATAGTATCGACCCCACCTTAAAGCACCGGTTGATTCCTAGAAATGCAATAACTCCTCGCATGTATGGCCTACCTAAGATACATAAGGAGGGCGTGCCGTTGAGACCAATTGTCAGCGCGATCAATTCTCATACACATGCTTTGGCAAGACATTTAACCAGTATACTACAGCCTCTAACTGGTAAAACAGACTCCTTTGTCAAGGATTCAGCAGATTTTGTCCAGAAACTGAAGAACATAAAGTTAAACAAAGATGATCTCTTAGTCAGCTTCGACGTAGTATCACTCTTCACGAAAGTGCCGGTTGATGAGGTGCTAGTAATGCTCAAAGATCTCTTGCCTACAGACCAAGTTGAACTTGTCGAAATTTGCTTGAAAAACACTTACTTCAGTTGGAACAATAAAATATACGAACAAGTCGAAGGAGCGGCCATGGGTTCACCGCTATCACCTGTTATCGCTAATATCTACATGGAAGCTTTTGAAACCAAGGCTCTCGAACAAGCGCAGCTAAAACCGACTTGCTGGTTGAGATATGTAGATGATACCTTTGTCATCTGGTCACATGGAAGCCAGACATTGAATCTGTTTCTAAAACACCTGAATTCTGTACATCCCAACATACAATTCACAATGGAAGTAGAGGAAAATTGCAGTATTCCGTTTCTAGACGTCCTGGTTAAACGTAAATCAGATGGCAGTTTAGGACATGCAGTCTATAGAAAGAAAACACACACGGACAGATATCTAAATGCTGACTCACACCATCATCCAATGCAAAAAGCAACAGTTCTCCAGACTCTGGCGACAAGAGCCGTTCGTATCTCAGACGAGGAAAATCTAGAGAGAGAAAAGCTACATCTGTTTGACTCTTTACAAAGGAACGGATACACAACTACCGCCATACGAAAAGCTCTAGACAAGACTATGACAAAGAAGGCTAAAGAAGAATCTCCACCTCTGGAAGGCTTAGCATTTCTACCTTACGTTAAAGGCTCGACTGATAAGATAGGACGTGTCCTGCAACGATGCAACATCAAAACTGTGTTCACGAGCAAGGAAACTTTGGGTAACGACTTCAGATCGGTAAAAGACAAGATTCCAAGTTTAAAAACCGCTGGCGTATATCGCATCCCTTGTTCTTGCGGCTCGAGTTACATTGGACAGACTGGTCGTTCCGTTGATCTAAGACTCCAAGAACACAAAGGCGATTGCAAACACAAACGCATCACAAAATCAGCCGTAGCTGAGCATACAGTTACAAATGGGCACACTCTAGAATTTGAGAATGCCAGAGTACTTGCCAGAATACCTCATTACTTCCCGCGAGTGATACGTGAAGCCATAGAAATAGAAAAACATCCAAATAATATCAACAGGGAAGATGGCTTTAAGCTTAGTAAAACGTGGACTCCTGTGATACACGATCTAAAGCATTACAACCACTGTGCGTCATACGGCCACGCCCCGCGGATTACGTTGCACTCGGATGACCAACCAGCGTTGCGCCACTCCGCGCACCTGGCACAGAGGACTATAAATAGCTCCACACCGACCTTCGGTTCTTAGTGCGACTTTCACTCTGATGATGCAAGCTGCAAGGTCTTGCGAAACGTTAGTGAATATGGATGCACAAACAGCAAAACGGCCAAATCTGCCTAAGTATCCTCGTTCTCAAGATACTCAAACAACACGAGCCACCAAAGAGCATGGCCATCGCGCGGGTTTTTGCTCGACTTCACAAGGTGCAAGGCACATTAAGCCAGAGAATGCTGGGTGTTCATCTAGAAATACTACGCGGTCTAAGCCGAAATTCTATGCTAAGGAGAATAATTCGAGTAACCGCGAAAGCCTCAAACAGTACAGTGCATATGTATTTAGAAAAATTTCCAATACAACCGACCCCTCCCGAAAATACATTTCTCCGGGTTATTCAACGGGGAAGAAAGACTGGGAATTACAACTACAGAAAGATCATGATGGTGGAAGACCAAATCGACACGCGGTTGATGTTGAAGAAGAGGTATTGGAAAGGGTAGCTGCTGAATCGACAAGTAGTACACGCCAAATTGCCCAGGAAGCTAATGTTTCTCAGAACTTTGTTTGGCGCACATTGAAGATGAACGGTTTGTCCCCTTTTCATTTCCAAAAAGTACAAGGACTTACTCCTAACGATTACCCGTTGCGGCAGCAGTTTTGTGAGTGGCTGCTCAATCGTACGGAAGCAGAAGCTGGTTTTCCAATAAACACACTGGTAACTGACGAATGCTGTTTCATCAGGAATGGTAAGCTCAACTTCCACAATGCTCACACCTGGGCTGATGAAAATCCTCATGCGATCTCAATGGCGAATCTTACTTGCATTTTTTACAAGAAGTGTTACCAGGACTAGAAGATGTTCCATTGGTTGTGCGACATAACATGTGGTTTATGTATGATGACTGTCGATCACATCACCCTGTAAGAGATTATCTCGATCATGTCTTTTCTCGACGGTGGATCGGCCGGGGTGGATTTATTGAATGGCCCCCACGCAGCCCTGATCTCAACCCACTAGACTTCTTCTTGTGAGCATACCAAGACGAGGTACATGCAACTGAAGTTGATACCATTGAAGAGTTGCGCCATCGAATCAACGTTGGTATAGAGGACTTGAGAGAAAAATTTCCGCAAGTATCAAGAAATTTGATTCGCCGTACGCTACTGTGTGTTGAAAAGAGAGGGCAGCATTTTAAAAATTTTTGTGATTTTGGTGAATTTTTATACTTATGTAGTTATTGTTCTATTTCCTTTTCATAATTTAACACAATTTATGTTATTTAAAAAAAACGTGCTTAATGTAATAAAAAGACATTTTTGCATTATTTAAAATTGAAAATAAGTAAATACATAATTTAAAATTAAAATTATGTGCACCAAGTTTTCAAATAAGTTGTAAAAAATATTTCGTCTTTAAAACGATAAAAAATTCAAATTCGTTCTTTTTTAATTTTAAGACAATAATAAATAACTATAAAAAATTAATAATGACATTGAAATAGAAATTAGTTCTAGAATTTAGCATTGGAGTGCGCACTCTGTCTTTTTTTTTCTCCGTTTGAAATGATATTTTTTCCAAAGAAAAAATCTCTGGAAAACAATTTAATTTCAGCAGTACTCAATCAATGGGTAACTTTTTTTAAGTCCTTTAAACCACTGTAACTATTTTGTTATTGGTTTTTCATCAAATGTTTGTCAATTTAAAAAAATTACTTTAGTTCGATACGAATTTTTAGACATACAAATCAACCTAAAATAATTCAATAGTTATCAAATTTAAAAATAATATACGTATTTCGGTCACAATAGATTGCATATACCTGTAGATCAATAACTGACGTGAGCTTTGGTATGTTTTTTCAGTATAAACTTTTACTTTATGTCTCTCTCTCTCTCTCTCTCTGTATCACTTTGCAACCATTCTACTAACTTCAAAACAAAACTATTTTAAGGCAAACAATGAGATTGATTTCGAAATTGAACCGGTAAAAAATTATGGAAAATATAAAACAACCGCGAACTCTCTCAAAGGACCACCACTCATTTAATCGTGGGTGAACAAATCAGCATTTCGACATAGCGACAAAACAGCGCAACAAAGATCTCAACCGTAAATCCTATTATCCTTAATGCACTGCAATATCCTTAGGTCCCTACTATTTTTGCCAGAGCAACCTTGTGTCGCCGTGCTCTTTTACCGCTACCAAATTCGCTCGCTTGTTTATCTGCGCTCAGATGCCGTTATTAAGACATCAACCTTTGTATGAGAAGGGAATAAAATACTCGGAAAAAGATTTTCGTGGGAGTATATTAGGGTCACACAATAGGAATAAATGTTGTTCTGCACATTCTGCAGTTCTAGAAACACAAGTATAGGATTGCTCATGTGACTTATTGAAACTACTAGCAATTAGTCAGATATTAAAATTATCCTTTAATGCGAAATACAGACATTTTAAAGACTAGTTAAATACAGTATGGTGAGAATTAGCACAAGCCTAAATTTTTATTGAAAAAAAAATAAACTGCTGGAGAAAATTATCGCATCACAAAAAAATTGTTCTGAAAACTACGTTTTTCATATTATTATAAGGGTGTTACAGCTTCACAATAGTAAAAAGGAATATTATAAAAGATTTGTGGAAATTTATTGCGTATTTGAGGAAAAACAGAAAAACTTTACTACAACTATCTTAAAATCTGAACAATAATAAACAACAAATTTGAAAAAAACACAAAGAAAATTATTTTAATAGCGTGTCACGCCTCCTCTTGCTCTCACTATTTCATTATGTCTTCTAGTCATTGACTGAATCACACGGCCAATGTATTCCTGGGGAATGCTTTCCCATTCCTCTCGGAGAGCCATTTCCAGCTTTCTTAAAGTTGTTGGACGATGTACACGAGCTTAGAGACGTCTTTTTAACACGGAATGGGACTTTTCGCCGCCGCCGTTTCGCCACCGCCGGTTCGCCACGGCCGTTTCGCCGCCAAGCCGTTTCGCCACCAGCCGTTTCGCCGCCGGGCCAGTTCGCCACCAAGGTTAACGATTTAAAATTTACAGAATGTTAATGTCTACATTTAAGATTATTTTCAAAACAACAAATTCCGGGTGAAATTCGGTGCACGGTCCGGTCTATTCCGCATGCGCTGCCAGCGAAGTAAGGTTTATGGTACGATCAGCGTCCGTCAAAATGTTGTGGGTGCCGCTATCGTCTCGTAATTTTTAAAGCAATGTTGTTGCGCTCTCGGCGGTGGTTCAGGTTAATGGTTTATGTTAGTTGTTAGGTCTTGATGATTTTTTTAGAGAAAAAATACGAGAGAGAATCTGTTCAACGTTACATTTTTCTGTTCACTGTTACATTTTTGTGCATGCGCACTAGACCGGACCGTCCACCTAATTTTTACCCAAATTCCTTAACGTACCTAATTCGAAAATAACTACCGATTTAGTTAGGTTAGGTTAGCTTAGGTTAGGTCATGATCATGTGTGTATCTATATGTTATTCCAAATATTGAAATTGTTCTGGCGGCGAACTGGCTCGGTGGCGAAACGGCCGGTGGCGAAACGGCCTGGCGGCGAAACGGCGGTGGCGAACCGGCGGTGGCGAAACGGCGGAGGCGAAACGTCCTAGACCCTTTTTTAACATGTCCCATACATGTTCTATGACATTAATGTCAGGGCTTTTAGCTGGCATAGGCAAAACATTAATGCCAACTTCTGCAAAGTATTCTCCGATGACACGAGCAACGTGAGGCCTGGCGTTATCTTGTAAAAGTCTTACCCAATAAAGGTCGCGAAGAGTACCACATACTGTTCTAAAATGTCTTCCACATACCTTGCAGCAGTCAATGTTCCCCTAGTAATGATGTGCAGCTCGGTAAGTGCCGTTAATGATATGCCTCCCCACACCATTATGGAGCCTTCTCCAAAGGCGACCCTTGGAATCATGGTGCATTCTACATAACATTCTTCTCTGCGTCTCCATACTCTTTGGCCCCCATCTGGCGAATGTAGAGCTACATGGGACTCATCTGTAAAAATGGCATGTCCTCATTCTTCCATTGTCCAGTGGGCATAATCTCTGGCAAATCTTAATCTGGCAGCTTTGTGAGCCCTGGAGAGAAGAGGTCCTTTGGCAGGTCGTCTGGTAGCCATGTTACCTTGCTTTAGCCTTCTTCTGACAGTTCGCGACGACACTGCTACATTCCGTGCCCTTCATAGCTCATCCCTAAGCCGATTGCTAGTTTGAAATCGATCTCGAGACAGCCAAGCGGATAAAACGAAGGTCCTATTCTTCGGTACATTTAGGACGCCTTTGCCCTCTTCTTCTTGTATAATTTCCAGTCTCCCTGAATTGTCTCAATACTCGGGAGACAGTAGATTGGTTCACACCGAGGCAATCTGCAATATTTCGCTGGCTTAACCCTAACTCAGCATACACGATGGCCCTGCCTGCATTAACTTCCGAAACATAACGTTGTTCTTTCATATACAGTGTGTCCAAGATAAGGGGGGCCAGTATGGGGATCTCGGTAATGGTAAGAGATACAAATTTGGTCAAATGGGAAGAAAGTTGCGCAATTAAAGGACTAAAAAAATGACGTCTAGAAATCCTTGATATGATTTTTCGTTTTTGAATTATCTCAAAAAACCGAATTTTTGGATTTTATTTTTTATTTTTTTCTGGCGTTATTATTAAAGTTAGAGCGAAACTGATTAAATTTCTTTATAGCAACTTTTAATGGACTTAATTATTACGTTATCAATTTTTTTCTGATAATGATCAGAAAAAAGCTCGAAACGTAATTAAATCACAATATGTGGCACATTGTTGAATTCAGAGTAACAAGGGATTTGCAAATTTGGAATCAAAAAACCAGGACCGTATTTAAAAAAATGAAGTTGATGATGGTTTCTCGAAGACGAAACGTCGGATAAAAAAATTGATAACGTAATCATTAAGTCCACTAAAAGTTGCTATAAAGAAGTTTAATCAGTTTCGCTCTAACTTTAATATTAACGCCAGAAAAAAATAAAAAATAAAATCCAAAAATATTTTTGAGATTATTCAAAAACGAAAAAACATATCAAGAATTTCTAAACATCATTTTTTTAGTCCTTTAATTGCGCAACTTTCTTTCCATTTAACCAAATTTGTATCTCTTACCATTACCGAGATCCCCATACTGGCCCTCCTTATCTTGGACACACTGTAGATTAGTTTTTCTCCAATTTTGCAAAAGAAGTACCGGCATTAAATTTTGTTTCTGCACGATGTAAAGGCAAACTGATACATGGGAGCAATTTGACATTATTCAGATTGTTTGATTCACACAGATGCGTGCATCAAAACCTTTTTGATTATAATTAATCACGTAATTCAAGTCATAACCGTTTTGTCTCATTCAAAGGTCGTGGTAAAGTCAAGTTTGCATCTTGCCGTATTTGTTTGCCTCTGTTAATGTTGGAAAGGAATTTGTAAGCTTCCCTTAATGGCTTTTAAGCGGATGGATACATTTTCTAATAGAACTTAAGCCGACTTAGCATATTTGGGAATCATGGGTTTATGGATTTCTTTCAATTGCCTCATTGAGAGAGCTTAGCATTAAGATTTTTAGAATAAGTATTTATTCCTACGTGCGACGCTCCGATTGGCTACGCAGGATCGCCTCAGCCAATAGTGTTTGAGCTTGCCCCTCCTTGAATTGGCGAGTTCGCCTCGTTGTAAATTCAGAGTGAGTTAGATTCAGAGCCTCGAGGAAGCAAGTTCAGCTATGCTTTGTGCTAGTTTGCGTTTCGGTCTAACTCCCTGGTAAAGTCGTTTCCAGGTTGTTTTGTGTTACGGTTACGCGCAATTCGCTATTTTCGCGTGGCCAATCCAAGCGTGTCACAACAGTTGAAGCTTTCGTAAAAAACCATCGGTCCATCAGTGACGTTTGTAATCGTTGTTACTCAATATACTCGTGTTTGTTAAGTCTTGTTTCACTCCAACAACTAACTGAACCCAAGTTAGGGTTATTAAGTGGCAGTTCCCGGCAATCCCATTGAACCGGAACTCGCAGTGGATTAATTGGGGGCCCCATTCGTGGAAGCCTCTTATCAAGTTAATCGTACAAAAAACACAGATTTTTTCCTGCACTTCATGCAATTGTTTTGGTTTGGTGTTGATTGGTTGCTAGGATTGGCCAACTACACTTTACAATAACAAATCGAAACAAATGCATCTGTTCAAAAAAGATTAGAGAACTTTTTTTGTGATGCGATAATTTTGTCCAGCAGTTTATTTATCACCAGTTTCAAGTGGACAAAATTTACCATATTTATTTTCGATTAAGCCTTTTTTACTTCCTTTTGCGATAAAGGAAGTTGGATTCACCCCAAAAATTCGAAATTGAGTTTTCTAGATCTTCACGTTTTAGAGTCCCCTGAACCCAAAAAACATGTTTTTGTTCATTAGTCTGTCTGTCTATCTGTCTGTCTGTCTGTCTGCCTGTCTGTGAACAGAATATCTCAAAAACGAAAAGAGGTATGGCGTTGAAACTTCATATATAAAGTTTTGTGTACTATCTAGATGCGACAGAAAGCTTTTGAAGAAAATCGCATAACCGGATGTATGGTGTTTGTGATTTTTCAGTTTTTTTTTAAATTTTTTCAAAAACGGCTCTAACGATTTTTTTTTCAAACTTTAAATTTTTATTACATTTTTAATGTGTATTGATGTGAGATAGGTGATTTTCCAGTTGAATACCTCTAAAATGGGTTTCTTTTGTTTTTTTTCTATTTTCTTTAACTCCTTTTTCTCTGCCATAAATCTGAATATGTTGTTTGGATATTCTTTTGTTTATTGCAATTTGTTCTACCATATGTATTTTACTCTCTATTCTTTTTCACTCCACTCCAGCAATGTATGATGGCTCTATTCTTTCAGTGTCATGCCCTTTCTTCTTTGTTGCACCGGTTACCATTATATGCACCTTTATTCACTATCATTTCGTGATCTTTATTATTCCATTCCTACACATTCGATGCTCCAATGGCCAAATTTCTTCTTCTGATTGAAAATTGAAGTTGGTTTCTGAGATCTCTCACCATAACTGCCTCTTCCCCCACACGAATCTATTGGGGCTTCATATTAAATTAAGTCATGTGCTCTATTACTTTTGACGTTGTTAACTTATATGTGACAGTTATTATAATATCGACTGTTCAACAGTAATATCCCAGGTGCATTAAAATAGCCGATTATAGATTTTGACTTTTTCTGTCAGAATGTTTTGCTAAGAAATTTGTCAAGTAAATTTGCCGCTCAACAAGAATCCCAAGTGGGTAGCTAGAGGGATTTTGGGGCGAATCATTTACGAGATATATTTCTTCAGACCAAAACATTCTGACAGAAAATCGTCAAAATTTATTCAGGCTAGAATTGTCCAAATTAAAAACACAGTCCACTACAAGCTCCACCCTGAACACCTGACGAAACTCTTAAAAACAATCATGGGTTGTGTACCGCCATATTCCATCAACTCGACGGGCGTTACAAAAATAGGATTCGATCATAAAAATGTTATATTCTTGTAGCAAAACCATTTTAATTGAAGAGGTTACATTGCCAAACAAATAACTGATAGGTAGAGATTACAGAATACGTCTGTCTGTCTACAGAAGCTGATATTCTGTAAAGAAAGGTTCTGTTTTAGTTAAAATTATTAAAACCAACTGACTGTACTTAAGTAGATATTTCAGTAATGGAATACACAATTTACTAAATGACAACAAACGCAAAGTGACGTTCGGTTGAAATATCTGATGTGGTACGTTCACAATGAACTCTTCAGCGCCGCCTTCAAAGCCAAATGTAAAAGAACGCTCTTTAGTAGAAGTTGTTTAAATTATCAAATTTTAAATTACACATGTTTAATCAAGAACCAAAAGTTTTTATAACAAAAATTATTGATGTAACATATGTAACATTGTTTAAGTGTTAGCTTTTATGTTCATTTTCAAATAAAATTTTACATGACAGTCGGTGACAGTTATACAGTGGTTTAGGTTATGTATGTATATTTCATTATAGAACATTAACATTGTTGGGGAGCTTCCCAGTTTTCCGCTATGTTTGGAAATTTCTGGTTGCGAGCTCGTATTGAACTGTAGTGGACTGTATGGATTTATTCTTCACTAAATTATACACTCGTTGAAAGCAAAGTAGGTAATTTATTTGCAATAAATTGACACGAACATTTTAACATGTAAACAATGAATTAGCGTTTCTCGGAGTGGACCTGCCCGCGTGCAGTCAGTTTTCAGACGGAGCTTGAGTGGCTCGGGGAAGGTAAGCTCCAAGAGTTCTGAAATGCGCATAGTACCATACGCAACTACAAGCGAAGCGGCAAATTTTATGATATACTTAACAAACATAATGTGAATTAATAATCAATGTTTCAATTTTCAAAGCCAAGATTAATTTCAGTTTCGTTTTCTCACATGTTAGATTATCGCTAGGGAAAATTTACTTCTGCTTTTTGTCCTGCCATCTATTCTCCTCTTCCGTTTTTTTTTTTGGTGTGCTAGGTTGTTTGGTCCTAACGTCATAACCATCTTCCTGGAGTGCATCTTTACATCAGGCCTTGGTGAATTTACAGATTATTATAGACAAATTGTCCTCTTCGTCTGAAAATATTTCTGCGTGAAATTCGAAGTGTGGCATGAAGCTAAATTCTGTTGCAAAACTGCCTCCATTAGGAGACACCTTTTCCAATTTCCGATTCAAGTGTTGTACCAGTTGTGCATATTTTGGCTTTCTAATGAAAGTAGGTTGATTCGGGACACGAAAACATTAATGACATGAAATATCATCTAATTCTTATACTGAAAGTATTCTAAATAGTATTGACACCTGCTCTTAAACAGAATGAATGCTTTTTACGTAACATAGTTTCCAAAATTAATTCGACAATGTTGCATATAATAGGTAAAAATCTAAAATAGTAGCTGTGTTTACATTAATGCCTACAATACTATAGGTATAATAGAAGCAATAACATTATCAAAACTTAATGACATAACTTTATATGTTTAGAACATTTCCCAATTTTCTAATACATATTTTCGTTTTCAGAGAATTGAAAAGCCCTTCCTAGACGCAGTCAAGACAACGTTAGGCGATCGATATACCGAAAATGTGGAGACGATATACAAAATTACTATAAAGTTTATCATAGAAACTCTGATCAAAGGCTTCGACAATGCCAACGCCCCTGCGTGAGAATAACTGGATCCAGCTTCGAACTGCTTCGTGAACTCTGAAGTGATAAGTGACGTTTACGTAAAATTTTATGTTTTCATGCAAGCATCATGATCAGTGAGAAATTGTAAGTCTGCTTCCATAGATTTAAAAAAGTGTCGCCGAAGTGAGCGTCCTGTGTTCAAGCATCAGCTAACCCAATTAGCTTTTTAAGATGCGTCAAGTGCAAGAATATTTTTCTTCCGACAGACCACAAAGCACCTGAAACTACAAACGTAGACCACCAATATCGATGTTACTTAGGTGTTTTTTACGCTGTTACTATAGGCCCTCGATTGCTCGAAGGACGCGTTCAGCTCTTTTGGGAATTGCTATAGCAAACCATGTTGATTTCTGAAATCGCATAGCATCGCCATAAGTACATGTACTTTAATAATTTTGATAATTTAGAAATTCTGTCTTGTATTATCAAAGCTAAATGCAAAATATCATCTCATGTTTAGAGAGTAAACAGGAATGCTTGTGCTACTGATGTTCTTAATGTGCCCTTAGCCTGTCAGTCTTGACTTTGCAAATTCTAATTTATTTGATAGAAAAACAAAAGTGATATAAGTTAATCCCAAGCAAAATAGAATTTGGAAAGTTAAGAAGACGTTACCTCACTGAAGTTGTCGACTTGTTAGCGATGTCCCTTTTATCGTTTAATGGAGGAACAGTTCAATTCTATACAGTGATAAAGTGAATTGTAATAAAATTTGAATCTCAAATTGTGTGCTGTATAGTGGTAAAAATACTGGTTTGAATGCGAAGTTGCAGACAGCAGCGAGTTTCCTTCAGATTCGCGAAGTGGGCGTTTCCGCAAACGCTAAGCATTTCATGGTATATTAAGATCTTAACAAGTCTGAACTAACTTTGTTGGTTGTTGACACTGTACTATGAATATAATGCGGGAACTGCTAACTAGGGTGCGATGCGCAAAACTCTTATAAGTTATTGCTATAAGTAGACGTAATTTATGTATCTGAAATTATATGCAGATCTAAGCCAAACGCTAGTTTCCAAGTGTATTTAGGCACGTTGTGCGAAATCGTGTTCCTTGCAATGTATATTGTGGCATGATACGACTATATTTAATTAGCATAACTCAATCTGCTATTAAACTAAGAAAGTATGTATTATTCACGATATACAGCTTAAAAATATGTGGACTAAAGGTACAAATACGATTCTGCTCAAGGCGCTATTTACGAACTTCAACCTCAAAGATAAAATTTTAAATTAAAAATTGAAGTTGCGAAACGACACATTGTGGAAATGGTATGATTCGATCTTGTACGACTACCAGGCAAAGGATTTTGCCATGTAATTTTTAAATTGGTGCTACATTTTATGCTTGAGCGGTTTTAATTTACTGACAATTTTATTTCACCCATGTACATGATGATCCATAACTAAAGACTAACTTAAAGTGCTTAAATCGTCTCTTGTTAAAATATATGCTTTTGAAATTTCTACCAACTCTCTCATTCGCTCTTTCAATTTCGATCATGCTTCAAACGTATGATATTTCTGTAGTTGAAATATTTTTACAGTGATAACCTTTACAAAATTTGACATTTTTGTGATATTTTCAACATTTGTGTACATATATGCCATTACAGTTCTGAAATATTGCTTAATGTTGAGTTATATATCTAGAAGAAATAAAAAATGGATGTATAGAGTACTTTACAGATATGTACGGAAAAAAAAATAAAACCGAATACGTGGGACAAAATTAAGAAAAAAAGTTTATTAAACGACAACATGAAGACGAAGAAGTAGGAGCCTCTAATTCTGAACTGTAAACGATGGATGCAAAGCCCAGTTACACCGTAAACGCCCTTAAAAACCTTGTTTCGACTTCAATTCGATTCGTCAATCCGGATTTGGTAATCGTGTTGTTATCATTGAGGCTACTATGAAGCTGAATTAATAACGAACAAATAAAATTGCCATGCTGGCGTTTATGTGGAAATTTTGCATATAAATATTACTTCAAAAGGTGTAGCCAGAATTCCCTATGATTAAAAGCAGGGAATAATAATCAAGCTCTCAAAAAAAAATTAGATGCCACAAACTGGAAAAATTGGAGACCACCCTCATTATTATCTACAGCTAGCAAAACAATGCTAGGCAGACAAAAGACAAAATTAAAGAAATGTTATGAAAGAATAAAGCTGGATTTAGAGTTAAAAACAATGTTTAAACAAGTATTTCAGATGAAAAAGTCTATGTTAATTTCATAGACTGCGAAAACACGTTAAACTTTATAAATACAAAAAAATAGGAAACACGAGTAATAAAGAGGTTGTACGGGAAATATTCAGCAGTTGTTACAGTCTAAAATGGTCGTGAAGACCCTCAACTAATTTAAGAAATAGCGCTCGCCCCGTTGTGCTCGCACAAGCTCTTTTATCCGGCTAAGAACTTAGTGGGAGGGGGGTTCGGGTCGACATGGCACAGTTCAGGGCGAGATGCTACTACTTAAGGTGTTTGTTATGTCAAAGATAATGAGAAAAATTAACAGGCGCCACGGAAATTGGCCAAAATAATAAATCCAACTCCTGTTGCTTTGCTTCGCTGCCCTTGGGAGACAATCCACAGCTGTAGAAAGTTTTACCTACCTTTGGAGAGCCCCCTGCAATTGCTTGGGCACTATACAATAAAAATACACACGAAACACAGGAACGAAAGTTCATGCAGAATCGAATTTATACAGTGGGGAACGTCTCACCATGGGATTGGATTCGTTGTTGCTCGAAGACGCTTACAACTGGGGTGACCAAAACGAACAGCAGGGGTGGCGGACAGCTTTCCGGGACTGATGTGTAGCAGAATCCTTACTAGGCAAGATTTGGGAATGGGTCGTTACAACAGGACAACAATTAACCACCCTGTATAGTTGCTTGGTGCGCGCTCTCACTTTTAAATCTACTTTTAACAGCGTTATTTAGGTACACAACGGTACTATATTGACGAGAACACACAGCAATGATATTATACTGCCCGCAAAACGAAGGCTCACGTCCTTGAAACAACAGGGGTTTTTAAAGGCACTCACTCACCACCCTCTTTAGGTGTTAACCACGTCAGGTCAGGAATCAAAGTCTTGACCCCATGCTCACAACAGCGCGGTTGCCGAATGGGGGATCGTACAGAAAATCCCTTCTCTTTAACTTCAGGGCTACATCTAAGACGGGGAATTCCCTATGCTTTAGACGTCCGCCACACCAGCTCCAACAGAGGTAACTTGAGTTAGCTTTGTTCGAGACATGCGTCATTTCACACGTGCCCTGCTCTACTTGATTTAAATTGAAAGAACTGGATGCTGAGTCCATCGGTGGGAAATTTGGGGAATTAATTGCAGAGATATGTGCCCGTAAAGTTACTGGGTGTTAGGTTCTTTACAAGGCAGTAGTGTAACACATGCCGTGCTACTGCAAGAAATGAATGCTTCTTAGGGCAAAACTAAAGCAACAGGTGTCGCCATATGTCCTATAATTAATTGCAAAATCTGATATTTATGTATTTTGTGTACTGCGTACCGCAGTTGTTTGGAAATTAATGCAAGTTGTGGGGCTTGGCCCCATGAGATGAACCGTAGGAAACCGGAAGCGCAGTTTCACATAGAAAAACGTAAGGAATCCTAACACAGTTATTCAACATGAAAAACTCACTGAAGCAATACCAGTAAAAACTGGGTGACGACAGGACTGCGTAATATCGTCGATGCTTTTCATACTTGTGCTAAATCTCAAAGTCACCAAAGCGAATGCTATTAGACAACAGGTTGGCATCAGGGAATTATAAGATAATCACAAGGGAAGCACTGTTCAAGAGGGCCTTAATAATGAGCTGAATCTAGTTAAAAACTACATTCAAAATGAAGTAAATCCACAATGGAATAGACTAATACAAATACTGAATAACGTCTGCAAAAATCATCTAAAACCAAGACGATGAAAAAATAAAAGGAGAATGACTAGCGATATTTTGAAATTGCTAGATCGCAGCAGATTAATACAGGGTAACGCCACGGACTACAGTAGAAAGGAGATTTTAACAGTCAAAGAAAAATGGATGATAACAAAATGTTAAGACATAGAACAGGTAGAGAAAAACTACTATGCATATAATCTATATGCATCAAAAGCTACAGAAGTAGCAGCAAGATGCAGACTAAATCGTCCGCTATGCTTTCCTATTCATACAGTAGACCTGTATTAGATGAAAATTACATTTAAAACATGCACATCAAAGATCCCTCCACTGAATACCGGCACAATATCAACGAAGGCCCACCAATTCTGAAAGATGTACTCCATGCCATCTCCATATCCAAAGCAGAAGAGTCTCCTGATCCAACTACATACGGACCGAAATCAATATAATGACAACGTTCTTAAATAGCATATGGAGAAATTACTGAGATGTAGTGACTACCATCTCATCAGCCTAATGAACTACTTACTCAAAATGTGTTTGCGTATACTGCATGCACGCATAAGAACAAAATGCGAAGCTGAGTTAGGTGACGGCCAAATGGATTTCGAAATGCTTTTGGAACTTGAGAGACACTGTTTGGTTTTTGTACCCTACCAACAGCAAGATATCTACGCATGCTTTATTTAGTATGGAAAGACATTCGATAGAGTTCATCACTCCCAACTCGTTTAAATGCTGCGAGATATGAATATTAATAAAAAGGACATAAGAACTATTAGAAAATTATACTTGGGGCAAAGTTCTGAGGTGCGTGCAGGAAACGTAAGAAGTAAGAACATCTGATATTCATATTCAGCGAGGTGAGAGACAAAGGTACATTCTCTCCCAATTCTGTTTAATTTATACTCAGACAGAATATTCGAATAAGCTCTCGAAGACACAGACTTGGGAGTTAAAGATATGCTGACGACATAGTCATTACCTGTGATAGTCTGGATAGACTCCAACAACTCCTCGCAAATATGAACTGGACCAGGAATTGGGTTTAATATCAATATAACCTCATGCCTCATGCCTCATGCAAACGCATCAATACATCTGAATGGGCAAACAGTAATACGGGTAAATAAATGTAAATACCTTGGGAGCATGATAAAGGATATACTTGATCCAGACACCGATATAAAAATGAGAATTGGGATGGCTAGATCTTCTATTGTATTGTATTGTATTGTATTGTATTGTATTTTTATTCATCATAATATACACCGTGGTGCTTAGATATGTCACAATTCCAGTTTAAATATAAAAATATAAAAATAAAAAAATACAATGCATTTACAGAAATAGTCAACTACAGATAAATACAGTAACAACAAAAATACTAAAGTCAATAAAACAAGACAGTCTTAATTTTCAACAAATCTGAAATCGGAAAGTTCATAGTAGACATTGGCCAGAAGATGTTTTTTAAGCTTAACTTTGAAGAGTTTTGTTGGGGCATTTTTGAGAGTACTAGGAAGCGAATTAAATATTCCTATTCCGAAATTAAAATAATTACCCCTTTATTCTGTAATGACAATCTCAACCTCAAATTAGGCCAGCGCATAGTTGAGAGTTACACTTGGTCGGCTCTGTTATACGGGATAGAAACATAGACCCTCAAGGTTAGCTCTTTTAACCGACTCGAAACGCTATAATGTAGATTCACATAAGAATGCTGATAGTGCATATGAACAAACAATGAAGTTCTACGTAGAGCAAAAGTTGAACGAGAGCTCATTAATATAGAAAAATGTAGGAAAATTGCATACCTAGAGCATGTTCTTCGAGGCGAAAAGATTGAAAATCGGCGAGGAGTTCGTCGAAGAAGAGCGTCATGGCTGAAGGACATTCGGGAATGGACATGTATACATGGTACCGCAGAACTATGCAGACTGGCGCACGACAGGCAAGCACTGGACATAGTGATCGCCAACGTCCTGGGGACGGGTCACGCTACATAAGGAAGAAGAAAATTGATTGGGTCATCGTAGAAACAACAGACAATACATAGTAATAAAGTGGACAACTTTTTAAAAGTTAGTCTTAGAATTTATCAATTATATAAATCTAATAGCAGCAAAAACGAAAAAAATAGCAACAAAGATCTTAATTGGATAAATAAATGACGGTGAAAAAGTGCTAATAAATGAAGAAGCACAATAATTAAGTATGATAGTTCTAAACAACAGAATTGAGGAAAATCTGATAAATAACTGTGAATGTAGCAGAAAAAATAGCCAAACTTAAGTGATGCTGGGCTGGTCATATTGCACGATCAGGAAATAAAATATGGTCCAGTAGTGTTAAATTGGCGACCTAGATTAACCAGACGAAGCGTGGATGAAGGGGCGATATTGTAAACACTGTAGGGCAATTTTGAAAAAAAAATGATGCAGACAGAGATGATTAGAGAAACCTAGGAAAGAAGTACATCCACAAATGGATAAATATCTGAAAAAGAGATAGAAAAAGAAATATGAATGATACATGATATATGATACTTCCGTTTTAGTATCATTGCTACATGATACATGATACTTCCATCTTGAGTTTCATTGATACTTGATACGTGATACAAGATGCATGGACGGTCGAATTGCTGATTCTGATTTCATCACTCCATCCATCTGGTCGGTTTAGAATCATGAAAAAAGGGATGTTATGAACATTGTTGCCCTAATGGTATAATGCTATGGAAACGGTTTTTATTTGTTCTTGTCTTTGTTTTTAAAATATTTGTCCTGGTAATTTAATATGTCAAAGTAACTTACATCAGGCAATGCCTAAATTTGTATAAAAATAACTAAGAAATTGTACTTTAACGACTTAACAAATTCAAAGGTTAAGATCCATTACGAAACTAAAACTATATAGAAATAAAAAAATTTAAAAAAATACGACTGTAAAAAGAATGTTAGATAACCAACGTAAAAAAGTATTAAAGTGTCTAGGGAAATATCAGCCAAATCGGCAGCAAGGATACATGATACGATACGTCACTTTTAGTATCATTGGCATATGATACATGATACTTCCAGCTTATGCATATATGATGCAAGATACAAAAGCATCTCTGATGCGCATCTCGAATACGAGTTTCATAAATATTGCTTGCACAACGAGATATAGAAAGATGAATTATTCTGGCAACAATTAATTCTAACGTGTTTAAAAAATTTGTACAAGAGAAACTAATTCAAGAATGACTAAATTACGAATATTCAAGTCAAATGTCAAAGTTATATGAACAACACCATGTAAATATAAACTGGAAGAAGAAAATAACGACCAAGTTCAATATGTCCCAAATTTAGAAGACAGCAGAAATACTAAACACAATAAAGAAGATAAAAAAAATTATAAATCTGGTTTTAATTGTGAATATTCCGGTCTGTACTCAAAATATTGTATGCCTCTCGTGCGTAACTAACGTTTATGGCCCTTGTTTTCACGCCGAGGTCCATAACATTTTTCTTACGCCCTTGGTACGTACATAACTATTAAAATATCAATTAAGAGTAGGTACTATGTTTTAAAGATGAACAAACTTTGGACGTAAAACATGGACAATTCGAACCAATTATGGTCCACTGTCACTTAAATTAAAACTTCAAAATTTATTGTGCTTAGAAGCCGGCCTAGATTATTTCTGTATTAACTCCGAACTTTCTGGAGCAATTCATTAATCTAATTTAAACTTACAAGGTGGGACTTAGCAGCAAATGCCCTTCGCGTGTTTGGGACGGTTCATGCAAATTCTAAGCACTTTGTATTTTCATTCGCTTAACTTTGTTTAATTAGGTTTACTCTTTACTCCCATTATAAAAGATGTATATTTTACGGCGACCTTCCGCCTTTTATAAATTTAAACTGACTTTTGAATCCTGCAGTGAATAATAAAAGTAAGTAAAATTATCCAACTCGAGTACGCATAATTGTTTTGCACATACATCATGCCACTAGGAGGGAATCTGAAGGAAGAAGAAATTGAGTCAATTATACACGTGGTAAGCCTTGCAAAGTTATTTCTACCAACAACTTACGTGTATTCAACCTGTGTCTTTATCGCCTATGCAGCACGATACCTATATTTTTACTTAAGAAAAGAGTGTGCTGTCAAAGTAACCTTGTATGTGAACGAATATCTGCTTTGAAAGTCAATATGAGTATATCACGGTTTTATATGTAAAATTGCCATGTATGTTCGA
This sequence comes from Agriotes lineatus, assembly GCA_940337035.1. Lineage (NCBI taxonomy): Eukaryota > Metazoa > Arthropoda > Insecta > Coleoptera > Elateridae > Agriotes > Agriotes lineatus. The sequence continues at coordinate 77,090 of CALNHX010001513.1, forward strand.
TATTATATAAAGTTTGTTACACTCATAGGTAAGCATTCACCAAAACGTTTCGTATGTAAATAAAGTATATTTTATTATAGCGTAAATTTACGAAACTGTTTGTTAAAAACAAGTGGTTTATGTGTATCTACTATGTAACATGTTCATAAAATCCATGTTCATTGTAATATTTACAGTTGTTGTTAAATTGTGTACCAAAATATAGCCTAATAAAATTTCTCTTTGTTTTTATAAAGCCACTTGGCGTGAATGAATATGAGGTATGTGTACTAAATGTGTAGCGCCTTTTAGAAACAAATTTTTTATAATACCACCTCAAAGTTTTCGCCAAAGTGACGTCATAACTGTTCGACCCCATTTACAATATAATTTCTTTCATTAATTTTATTAATAATATCGTAGATGGTCCGGACAAGCCTTTGCATGTGTATATTTGTGCCCCAAAGCTTTTAACAGTACAAATTTTAAATTGTTTTGCACGATGGAACGATTTTCCTTAGTTACCGCGTTTGTAGCCAGATCAGTAAGTTATGTTTACCGTTCTAGAACGGTAAGCAAAAATTCGAGTGTAGCAGGTTAGGTTTTGCGTCAGTTTTCACTCAGACTGACGCAAAAACTAACCTGCTAACCTCGAATTTGACATAGACTTACAGTGCCACCAACCTATTATTCTGTGGTATAATGTCACATTTTACTGGCGTTTGAATAAAAATACATTTCTATCGTTCAAAAAACCTCATAAGCATCACGAACGTTAAGAAATTACCGATCTCAGACAATAATTGGTCGCTTCGCTCGTCCTCGAAACAATTGTCTTCGATCGGTAAAATGTCCTTATCGTTCTTAATACTTACTATACTATAAAGTGCATCATTACCTGTGCCCCCCCCCCCCCCCTCCGCACTGCCGGGTTTTGCGAGCCTATAGTTACACTACTGCCTCTTCGACGTCCATAATGTCCAAGACAATCGATTTTCCATTTCGTTCTTGGTGCAAACGTTTGGAATTTGTTGAAAAAATCTACAAATTTATGCTTCAGGTATCTTATAAACTTGTTCGAGTCATTTTTCCATGACCACAGCCTTATTATCTCATTAAATCACAATAAGACTGTTTTGCTAATAGTAAATTGACTAGACAAATGCGTAGCTTTAAGTTGAGCCCTGCAAAGGCAATACATGCTATTTTGGAATAAAAAGGTTTTAATCCTAAAAGGTTTACAGGTAATAAGTAATCACTCTTCTCACGTCCAACTAAACGTCCAGTCTATTGTACTGAGGAGTCCACATAGACAACGCAAATTCCAAAGCAATGTGCTAAAAAACTTTAAAAGTTTTAATGGAAACCCCAGCATTTTCCAAGCTTTGAACATTATTATATAAGTAATCATCAAAAAGGAGATTGTTATCTAACATAAACAACTACATTTTTAATGGTAGGAACTTCGTTGTCATTTTCGATATGACAAGCAATTTCTAGTAATTCTACATACGAACATGTATCTATATTTAAGGACAGTCCATCGACAACAATTTTTGTCGCAATAAGTTAGAAAATCATCAATGTCTTATTGTAGATTTTGACAGTTTTTAATGCTATTCATTTCTGAATATATTTTTAAATCATCAGGATACAATATCAAACTTGAATCTGTAAACCAACTCCAAATACCGTTTATGTAAAAATTTAAAATAGAGGCCCCAAATGTGATCCTTGTGGGACTCCTGATAGTATGTTTACTGTAGTCCTCCATGTGAAACCGTTTACAACTGCACAACGCAGTATGTTCTATTGTTTAAAAACGACTTTATCCATCTAAATATATCACCGTGTATACCGAAGGCCTTTTTAATCAACAACGTGTGGTCAATGTTATGCATGTATGTATTGTCAGTAACCTCATTTTACCTTGCGGCTTAGAGGCTGGTGCTTTATACGCTTGAGTCTGGCGGTGCAATACTCAACTTGCCCCGGATTCGGGTTACAAAGTTGGAGCGCACCTTTTGTGCTTACGCAGGAACCACTGTGTGTTGATCTTGTTACTCTATCTCTTAGATCTGTGATTCTGAGCAGAGCACAGTTAATTTGGTGCCCAGCTGTGAATGGTCTCACCGAGCCCGACTCCAATCGCCTCGAACCGAGGACTTGCTTCATGCAATGCAAGCCTAGCGCTTTTACAACTGCGCTACTCGGCTTCTGTCAATGTTATCAAACGCTTTAAAATTTAACACTACTGATCTGTTCGAAAAAAACATGTTTTTGGGGTGTAAGAAATCCTTTGAGTATTAAAAGTAACATCGCAAATAAGAGTCTCTAACAAAATTTAAAGTATAGATAGTCAAGACACTACCTTCCATTCAGAAACTCTAATAACAAATACAGGCATTTGCACATATCATCAACAAATACAGATACAGTCGCGCCCAAAAAAACCGGGAGAGTTTTTTTGACCTAATTTTCAAAATGCGAAAAGAAGTGCTAACACTGACAATTCTAATTAATAAATGTCTTCAAACGTCATTGCTTAAATCTGAATAATGACTTTTGATGACATTTATTAATTAGAATTCTCAGAGTCAGCACTTCTTTTCGCATTTTGAAAATTAGGTCAAAAAAACTGTCCCGGTTTTTATGGCCGCGACTGTATATTGGCAGATACAATTCGCACAAAACCGATGTAACCAAAAATACACGCAGACGTTTGTTGATCAAAAAAGTAATGCAGAAAAGAAACCAATCAAAATTATTCAAGATGAAGAAAACACCATAAAAGCATCCTTTACTCACCTGATAGAAACTATCCAATATACCAAGTTACATGAAATTGAAAACGCCATAACAAAATCAAAAAATCTGGTGTGATACACGCACACAACTTCCTTTTACAGTGATCTTATAATTAGCTAAAAATTGTATTTTTAATTTTTAAGCATTTGTAAAAAAAATTCAAAAATTTTAATTCTTCAAAAACCGTACAAAATAGAGCGTTAGTTCAAGAGACAAATTTTCTCTAAAATTTTAAGCTGAATTCAAAAATGTAATAATATACCGGGTGTTCTATTTAAAATAAGAGTTAATAAAAACAATTGGAAAAAAAGGAAACCCATTTTAGAGGTATTCAACTGGAAAATCACCTATCTCACATCAATACACATTAAAAATGTAAAATATGAAAAACATCGTCTGAGCCGTTTTTGAAAAAATCGAAAAAAAACTGAAAAATCACAAGAGTCAACACCATACTTCCGGTTATGCGATTTTCTTCAAAAGCTTGCTGTCGTATCTAGATAGTACACAAAACTTATATATGAGGTTTCAATGACATACCTCTTTTCGTTTTTAAGATATTCTATTCACAGCCAGACAGACGCACAGACAAACAGGCACACACACATACCAATGAACAAAAATATGTGTTTTGGGTCCAAGGGACTCTAAAACGTGAAGATCAGTTGAAAACTCAATTTCGAATTTTTGGGGTGAATCCAATACTTCCTTTATAGTCATTAACTTTTACAACGGAAATCAAGCTAAGGTTCGATCAGAAAATAAGGTACCTAAGCTATGCAGTCAGAAGAGGGCTCGATAGGGATGCATAGGGATCCCCGATTCTTTTTAATAGAGAGTTTGAGCACTTCGACGTTAAACTTTCCGTTAACGATAAAGTCACATGACTAGTAACGATAAACTTTTACGGGAGGGTATCATTTTATAGAGTTTGAGCACAACAATAACAAACGGTATTTGAACGTAACCTCACAATTTGGCAAATATTAAAAGGTTGTAGTATACTTCCTCAGTTTGTTAATTATTGGTAAGTAAATACAAGGAGCAGTAATTACCTAAATAACATAACTATTACAAGAAATTAGACATCGTAACGCAACCTCACAAACCAACTTAGCGTTTACGGTAAACCTCTACGCTATTCGTAGTGAAATAATGTTCTCCGATAAGTGTTTAGCGTTACGGTATTTTCTGCGCCTGCGCAGTTACCTTAAAATAGCGTTAGCGTTTAACGTACCAGGTGCTCAAACTCTCTATATTATCTATAGCGAAAATAAAATAAGAAAAACAACAGAAAACTGGGAAGGAAGCATTATATCTTATTTTAATGCACACAACGCCGAATCGTTCCCAAAACGCAAACGTCGAAAATGTCCAAAACGCCGAATGCTGTCGGTGGACATATCGCAAAAAATGGACAAATCGCCTAATTAGTTACTTCGGACAAACGCCGAAAATACCCAAAGTTCCGAATCCTCTAGGTGGACATATCGCTGAAAATGGACAAATCGCCGACTTAGTTATCGTGAACAAAACGCCGAATTATGTCGGTGAACACATCGCCGACAATGAACAAATCGCCAAATCGTGTAAAATGACGCCACATGGATGCAAAAGTCGGCGTCGCTTCATTTTGTTCAAAACGCCGATTTGTGTCGATGGGCAACTGGGCATATCGCCAAAAATGGACAAATCGCCGAATTAGTTATCGTGGACAAAACGCCGAATTATGTAGGTGAACACATCGCCGACAATGAACAAATCGCCAAACCGTGTAAAATGACGCCACATTGATGCAAAAGTCGGCGTTGCTTGATTTTGTTCAAAACGCCGATTTGTGTCGGTGGGCCTATCGCTAAAAATTTACAAATCGCCGAATTAGTTATCGTGGACAAAACGGTGAATTATGTCGGTGAACACATCCCCGACAATGAACAAATCGCCAAACCGTGTAAAATGACGCCACATGGATGCAAAAGTCGGCGTCGCTTAATTTTGTTCAAAACGCCGATTTGTGTCGGTGGGCATATCGCCAAAAATAGACAAATCTCCGAATTAGTTAACGTGGGCAAAACGCCGAATTATGTCAGTGAACACATCGCCGAAAATGAAAAAATCGCCGAAAATGAACAAATCGCCGAACCGTGTAAAATGACGCCACATGGTTGCAAAAGTCGGCGTCGCTTGATTTTGTTCAAAACTCCGATTTGTGTCGGTGGGCATATCGCCGAAAATGGACAAATCGCCGAATTAGTTATGGTGGACAAAACGCCGAAAATGGACAAAACGCCGAATTCTGTCGGTGGGCATATCGCCGAAAATGGACAAATCACCGAATTAGTTATCGTGGACAAAACGCCGAAAATACCGAAATCGCCGAATTCTGTCGGTGGACATTTCGCCGAAATTTGACAAATCGCCGAATTAGTTAGCGTGGACAAAACGCCGAATCCTGTGAGTGGACATATCGCCGAAAAGGACGAATTAGTTGGCGTGAAAAAACGCTGAAAAAGCCCACATCTTCGAATCCTGTTGGTGGATGTGGTAAAAATTAAGTATGCGAAATATTTATTCGCGGCCAAACAAATCGCGAGAATTGTTTTGAAGTTCTTAGGTTTTATTGTAACTATTTTCAAATTACAACAATAAATCAATAAATGTAACTAGCAATTGCTCCCAGCATGAACAACACACCTATAATCTGATAGTGCATGTTCTAACTACAATTTTGTATATCCCGTGTGCTTTTTTGTGATTGAGTAATAAGGGTGGTCTCATTTTGTTCATTATGCTGGGACCAGCAACTGGGATGAGGGAGGGGGCTATTTGGGGATGAGTTATTATTTTAAAATACCAATAAAATAAGTATGTTTCAAAAATCAAAATGTTATTTTCATGTTCTATATCGCTCATAGACAGAGACCGCCAAACAATCGGCATAAAATGGGAAAAGTTATTATTTTTGATTTTTACGGCAATAATTTGTGCTTTTATGAAAACCTATTTATCCCCTGTTAGATATACCGAGTGATTTTTAATAAGTTAGAAAATGGCGTTTTTCGAAATTGCCAAAAACCAAAAAGTGCTATTTTTCGGAAAATAAGTAAGATTTCAATGATAATTTTTTAGTATTTGTTACTTTTAGCTAACTGAACAATGTCAAGGTCAGAAGACAACTTTTTTCTTTAACTTTCGCAAAAAATTAATTTCTAAATATTTTTCAAGATTTAATTTTAAAATTCATTTTACTTAGGTGAAGACTAAAGATTTATAATTTGAAAAAATAAGAGAAAATGTTAATTATTTCTTTACATTTTTATTATTTACCTCAGATCATCATCATATGTTCGCATAATTTTTATGCTTTTGATGCAATGCGCTTTTTAGGAGAACTATTTTTCAATGATAAATAATTTCTATCTAAATGGCTTCTAAAATCTCTAATCTATCCTTGTTAATGAATTACTCTTACAGAAATCCTGTAAATAAATGTTATTTTACAGTTGTCTTAATGAGTAGATTTTTCTTTATCCATTTTACATCTTCTAAACATTTACTATTTTTTCATCAAAATTTTGTGCCAGAATATTGTATTTAGATGGAAAACAACTTTTTCTTGTAATATTTTTCTCTATCTTGGCTATTAAATGTATTTTTCGCAATTATTTTCAAACAATTTAAAATTTCACAGATAACGGAAGTCACGTGACAACTTTTGTTTGGCCCAATTGTAATGGTTTTCAACCACCTCCAATCGCCAGGGTTTTGAATTTCCAAATAGTGTCAATAAATATGTTTCCCATTTGATGCCAACTGTTTGGCGATCACTACAAGTTATAATCTAATAAAATAAAATTATAACTAACCTCATTGAATACAAAATGGCGGGCAAGATCTCTTTGGGTATCAAATTAAAGGTAATTTATTATACAAAGCAAATAGCAAACTTACAAAATGTTTAAATGCCATAAAAAAATTATTAAGGTAGTGGCCCTATTTATGGGCCAGTGTGCTTAAATTTCTAAAACATTTCCGGAATCAATCTACCTACTGTCCTGTTTCCTTCCAAAGGGTGCTCAATCAAAAAGTTCAACAATAACTCTTGATGTTCTGTCATAAAATAACATTTTCTAACAGAAGCTGTAACATAAGACATAATATGGTTGCTAGGCGGAATGGCTAATTTAAGTCAAACTTATAAATCCAATCAAGTGCTATTAACTCTGTCTGCCCACAATTCTATGGTATGTGATAGCAAACACAAAAATATCTGTTCTGCCATTATTTCCTGCATCACCAACTGAAACTTTTATTCAGTACCTTGTATTGAAGTAATTGGAAAAAGTTAATTAAAATATTAGGAATCCTGGAAAAAAGTTAGTTTAACTATAGCCTTTGATACATCTGTAGATGACATTTTCTAACCAAAATTGGGTCTACTCACAGCATTCGGCGTTTTGTCCACGCTAACTAATTCGCCAATTTGTCTATTTTCGGAGAAGTGTCCACCGAGAGAACATTTTGGGCATTTTCGGCGTTGTTTCCACGATAACTAATTCGGTGAATTGTCCATTTTCGGCGATATGTCCACCAACAGCATTCAGCATTTTGGGCATTTTCGGCGTTTTGTCCACATAAACGAATTCGGCGTTTTGGCAATTAAAATAAGATTCGGCGTTTTATCGATTCGGCAATATGTCTCACACTCTTTTCATCCAGTATGGCTATGGAATGGTCCTAATTTATGAATACAACCACGTTTATATTTAAATTTTAAATTTGACATTATAGTTGCATTCATAAATTAAGCCATACTACATGAAAATATTTTTTATCATACTATATAATCATATATAACATAATAATGTATAATATAATAAATCTAAATTTCACAAAATGTTTAAACCTAATTGTAGAAGAATGCTGCACTTGCATTTTAAAGTCAAACTTTGGAGGCTCTAATGCCGCCCTTGCTCGTCATCCAAGTTACACCTATGGAAGTAACCAATAAATCCTAAATTAAAACAATATATTAAAATATATATATTTTTTAAATTCATAGTTCTGGATTAAATTTTCGTTAGGTACCTAATTTATGTATAGACAACACGATCACGGTACACCCCCCTCCCTTTTTTTTTATTTTTGAACATACATTTTTGAAACTCAGTACATAGTACGTACTAAATCCACTTTAGTTTTTGACATATAAGTATTTTTTTCCACTTTTTCACAGCGAAAGTAATGCTAACTTTTGATTTTCAATTAAAACACTGTGTATATTATTGAATTTTTGAATTGTATGTAATTTTTTCAATCTAATGCTACCAAGTGACATTTAAGTGTCAAGCTTTTTTAAATTTTATTTTTATTTTTTAAATTAAATATGTTGACTGTTTCGATTTATTTCAGCCGACCCATGTAGGTAATGCTAAAAAGATTAAAATCACGTCGAAAATACTAAATTATGTGATTTATGACTAAACATTTTTTTTCACATATAATCTCATAAGAGCATTAATTCTTTCCGGAAATTTTTTTGAGTGCGGTCCAACAACGTCGTATTAATTTGACCGAGCGGGACGCAAGGGCAAATTGGGACGTTGTTGGAATGCACGAAAATAATTTCCGGATATGAATTAATGCTCGAATGCAGATTCGGTAAGAAAATCGTAACGCCACAAACCCTCACAGTTAGGTTGGTCTACCTACAAAAAATTTCCAAGAAATTTTTTTATTGTCTTGGTTACGGCTCGTGAACTAATTTTTCTATTGGTCATTAATGAGTGTCGTACGATTTTCAAAATAATTTTTGGTACGAAAGTCAATTTTATTAAATGAAATCAAGTTACTCTTCAATACTCACACTAATAACACACTTGCTCATATCTTCAAGCTTTGCTTTTCGTTTTAAATGCATAAACTACTAATGGCTCGTTCAATAAAGTCCTACATTATGGACTGTTATATAAATTGCTATTGCCTAAGTATAGTGCGTCCTTGTTGTTTCTCTAATAACTAAATACAAAATCATTTTCTAACAGTCCTAGGACTGTTATACTTATTTTATAACAAAGCTGCTATTTTGTTGTTGTTACACTAACTAACAAGGTAACGGTATATTGAACTTTCGGTGACAATTAAACAAATCCAAAAACAAATAAAAATAGGTTGGTAGCGGAAAAAAATTGCACTGCTTTTTTTTAATTATGGTTCACTAGAGCGGTATCAAATTGGATAAATGTCAGTTGGTAGACAGTGCTGATCTAAAATACGAATACGAAGAAAACCGTTACATTGTATTACCGTATCTTCGTAATTAGATAATATTATGTAGATATAATAATCCCAAATTCACGTTGTTAATACAGTTAAATGAATAACACTACTTTAAGACATGCGATCCAAAACAATGTTCAAGACAATATCCTACAATTTTGCAGCGCCGAATGCAATTCTTATTTGCTTGGGATGCTACACTTCAGTTCAGGAGAAGTTTGGCCTGAGACTTAGCATATCACGGTCAGTCGTCTGTCACATTTGCTGACAATTAACGTTTGTTGCAAATTTTAAACATGTCACTTTTAAATACCTATCTGTTTTAATCGTACTTTCTAGGTTATTCCAAACCATAAAAAGTATATGTATAATTATGAATGTGTTAAATATTTGTTATTAAATACAATAACAAAAAGACATCTCAAAATGCATGTAAAGTTATTTTGAAGTAATGAATTTTTTATTTCTAAACCCGTATGCAATAGTAGCTGGTAACATTCAGATTCTGGGTTTATACCGGGTGAGCATATAACGGTTTCTTTTATTAATAACAGTTAAAAATAATACCAAAAGTTACATTACACACATTTTTAGATTCGATAAAGTAAAAATCTGTTTATAAGCTATTTTCCTTCAACGGGCTGAGTCCACTGCCTGTATTTCTTAAGCACAATCATTCATCATAAACTTTTTACTAAAAATTAAACAAGAAATATTTAAATAGAAACAATATTTGAATGGAACTTATACCTACTTTTATGCAATAGTAGCAAACAGAATATAAGACATATCGCAAGCCTACATAAACTCAGAGATTGGCATCCTTTTTATTTTTAATCCGTCTATTTCACGAAGCACATCTCTTACTTCAAAATAAATAACTAATTATAAAATTGATAACCAAAGTTAGCTGTAGCAAATTATTGTTAGATTTAATTAATAGTGTTTAGAAATAATAATAAATAATGTATTTATATTACCAAAGCATTAATCCACAAGCCACTTGATTTTAGAATTTAAAAATTCTTAAAAACCTTCCTTCATCAATTAACGTGTTCTTGTTCTTAGAAAATTCTGCTTGATAATATATTTAAAATATGTAGATACTATTGAAGTAAATAGGTAGGTATATATTTTCTTTAGTAATTTTCATATATTGAAAAATCATTCTTTTAAGAAAAACAGAAAGAAACTAAAAAAAGAGGGAAGAAATACCCTTTTAAGTAACCATTATTGTCCTATTTGTTGTTAGTGCTGTTTGTGATAGTACACATACATACATACCTACATACATAATTCAGAGCCTGCCTACCTTAAGGCGTAATATTATTTTTACTTAATTGTCATACCCATCGATAGAGTCCTTAAATCGCAACATTGCTGAAACTGCGAACAGTTTTTGAGATTTTTTAAATTTAAAGGTATACGTTCTCCCGCCATTCGCTTAGATTTAATAATTGGCTGTTGCTGTTACTGCCGCGCATGTAGTCGATACTGTCCAATCAAAATTATAGAAAGCCATTGGTTTTAGGCCCACTTGTTGGTAGTTCTGATATTAGTTACTGTTTTGTGGTTCTGATATCTGGGATTGGCAGAACTGTGTGTAAACGCAATGAACTAATATCACGTATCAAAACGAATTTGAGGTTAGGAAGGAAATCGTTTATGTTTGTGTGTTAATTTATAATTACAAGTTCTCCTGAACATCTAAAATGGACTTTCAAAATCGTCCTGGAGGCAAAACTGGTGGAGGTGGTGTTGCGTCATGGTCCGAAACCAACAGGGACAGGCGCGAGCGGCTGCGGCAACTTGCTTTGGAAACCATCGACTTACAGAAGGATCCATACTTTATGAAAAATCACTTAGGGTCGTACGAGTGCAAGCTATGTCTAACGCTACACAACAACGAAGGGAGCTACTTGGCCCACACGCAGGGCAAGAAGCATCAAGCAAATCTAGCACGACGTGCAGCCAAGGAGGCAAAGGATTCTCCGCAGCAACTAGCCCCTGAAAAGCCCAGGGTTGAGCCCAAGAAATTTGTGAAAATTGGAAGACCTGGCTACCGAGTAACAAAACAGCGTGATCCGGAAACTGGCCAGCAAAGTTTACTCTTTCAAATTGATTATCCTGGTACGTCTTCTTTTATTTGAAAAATGTAAAGCTAAGTTTTCTCGCAGGAATTAAAGTTATAATGTTTTAATTCTAGAAATAGCCGATAGCGTGTATCCTCGCCATCGCTTTATGTCTGCATACGAACAGAAGATCGAGCCGCCAGATCGTAAGTGGCAGTACTTGCTATTTGCAGCGGAACCATACGAAACTATAGCCTTTAAAGTACCAAGCAGGGAAGTAGAGAAGACTGATAACAAGTTTTGGACCCACTGGAACAAGGATACCAAGCAGTTCTTCCTGCAATTTGCATTTAAAAATGAAGCTAAGAAGCCTGGAACGATCATGGCACGGGCACCAAATTTAATGGGCGCTGTGCCTCCTCCACCTATGTTGCCAGTTCCGCCGCCTCCAAGGCCCCCGATGTTCAATCCAATTCCACCACCTCCACCAGTTATGGCTGGTGTGTTGCCTGTGCCGCCTCCACCACATCAATAATCATTTTTGTGATTGGCTTTAAACTATTTGTAATTTCTACTAGGATAAGTGAGTAATAAATTGGTTACTAAATATTTCCTTTTTATTCTTTGAAAGCTGGTGGAACGAACTGATACACAGCTGCTCCATCTTGATCGAAAACTTGACTAGCACTTTATCAAAAGAAATAGCTAAACGAATTGTAATTTACAAAGGTGCACATGTCTCCTAGTCCTGATGTTAGCAACTAAAGTTTATTTAATTAATAATAACAATTTATCTCACCAACTACTCCAGAATGGCTATTGCACACAACTGAATGATCAAAAATGAATTCTTATTGTATATGACTAATGGTTTGTTGTTATTCAATCATACCTGTTACACAATATCAATGTAAAATTTTTTTTTTAGTATATTATTATATGAGCGATTATGACAGCCATTATTCACGAAGATGACATTTGCGCCACAAGCCGAAGGCGCGTGGCGCAAGTCATCTGAGTGAATAATGGCCATAATCGCGAATATAATACGATATTTTATCTACTCCTTTGCAATAGGAGACTTGTGTTCATATTTCTGAATTTTGACAGCTGTTAACTTCAAAAGTCATTGAATAATAAGAATGAATTCTGTGATTGGCTACAACCTATTGAATAATGAAAATAGAATTTTCTGATTGGTTGCAATTTGCAAGCTATTGAATAATGAAAATAGAATTTTATGATTGGCTGCAAACCGTGAATTATGAATCATAATTCATGGCCATTGTGCAGTAGGAGTAGATAATAGTATATTATTATACGAGCATATAATGGATGCTATTATTACATAAAGATGGCTTTTAAATAACGAGCGAACGAAGCGAGCGAGTTCTTTAAGCCATCTGAGTGTACTAATAATAGCTATTATATGCGAGTGAAATACGCTATTTTATTTACAACTACTTTATTTACATTCATTCCAGAAAATTTTTGTATGCGATATCATAAGTTTTCTTCGACTTTTCTGGGAGTAAATTTTGTGTAGCTTGTTTTCCGGCTTAACGTACTTCAGGGGGAATACAGCACTATTGTCGCTACCGTTTTCCATTTTAGGTTTGGGACGAAAGAAGTGTAAATTATTATTTTCAAACTGACAGACTGATAACTGTCAACTCGAAAAAGCAGTTTATGGCCTGTTTGATTATATGCACATAAATCCGTATTAGCGATGTAATTATGGTGGTATCCATGCATTTATGGCGGTATCGATGTAATTATGAATTGTAAACAACAGGCATTGTGATTTTAGTTAATAATATATATTATAATTGACAAATAATCGCAAAATAACAACGGTATTGTTTAACAGTTGTAAATAAACACTTTAACTCATACATGGTAATACATAACCCATGAAGTATCTTGTAATAAACTTTTTGGTCTCGTTACATATAAACAACACATTCATGCACAGTTGACGACCACCGTAACTATGATTTTATAGTTAGTCAGTGCTTTGTCGCACTGCGGTGCTGTAAAATGACTAGAAAATTTTGAGCTTTCAGAGACCCTTAAACAAAAAGTTGATTTGTAGTAATAACGGGTGTTAGCAGAAAAGCTAGTTACGTATTTTATCGTTCAGTTGAATTTAGGAGAAATAAGGAAACCTGATATTTACGACTTGGTTTTAAATGCTAACCGTAACCAATTCTTGAAGTTACTAAATTCAAATATACAGGTCATTACCCTGGTTTTTCTAGAATCCAGTAAAACTTGAACCTCTTCATCAGAAGTTTCCAACGTGCTAATGGCTTACCTCGACTCAACTACGACAAGAGAAACCCCTTTCCATTAGTACCTCTGTCCAGTTTAACAAGGAGGAAATTAAAAATGTACTCTGAGCATTGAAATCTGATTCAAGTCCTGGAAGCGACAACATACATCCTCTATTTATAAAAAATTGTGCAGACGTGTTGTCCAAACCAATCACCAATTTTATGAACGTGTCAATGGCTACTGGCAAAGTACCCGACAATTAGAAATCAGCGATAGTAATACCAATTTATAAAATGGAAGTAAACTCGACCCTACTAACTACCGCCCTATCAGCCTAACGTCGATGCTGTCAAAAAGTATGGAAAAGTCATAGCTAAGTAACTAACCAAGTTGTTCCTCGTCAGTAATCTAATTCCTGAATCACAGCACGGCTTTTTGCCTTTGGCTGGCAGATCTACTTTATCAAACCTCCTGAATAATGTCGATTGGTGAACCGCAGCGATGGAGAATGGATTTAATATACTTTGACTTCGAGTAAGCTTTTGATCGAGTTCCAATAAATAGACTGCTGCATAAACTTGACCATATGGGTGTTAGAGCAAACCTGCTAAAATGGATTAGACATTTTTAACAAACTAGATCATTTCAAGTTAGAATAGACGGCAAGTTTCCCAGTTCGTAGCAGTGTGCCACAGGCTCTGTGCATGGCCTCGTTCTGTTTATAGCTTATATATCTACATAATGTATAGTCGTACATCTTATTCTTTGCCGACAACACCAAATCCTATAACATAAAATCCTTGGTTTCTTTGTTTGTATGTTTCTTTGTTCGTTATCTCCTTCGAAGATACTGGACCGATTAAGTTGTATGATGGCTTAAAATTTTGCAAATTTTTAGATCGTAGGCCGGTTTTTATTTTAAAAAAAAGTATGAAAAGTTTTAATTAAATCCTCTTAAGCAGCGGAGCGAAGCGTCTGCCGCCGTGGGCTGAGGTGCGACAGCTGCTGTGGGCGTGAACTGTTTCACTATGTTCATATACCATTATAGTAGCGCTTTATTCAACCAAGCCATGTTGGTCCAGGGGTATAATGCTGATTGCCGGCTGATGCAAGCTTTTTTAAAATTTATATTAATGAATCTCTCTTAAATTAGCGAACCGAAGCATAGGCTCGGGTGACAATACACTTTCAAACACTGCAAGATCTTAACAAAATCCAACATTGGTGTAAAAATTGCTTGCTAACTCTAAACGCTTCAAAATGTAAGATTCTTCATATCCGCCGTAACAACCCTTGCCATCAATACTTTTTAAACACTTTAGTGACTGAAAGTGTTAATCACCACAGACCTTGGTGTTACAATCAGTACCAACTTAAAATGGGAACACCATATTTGCATAATAGGAAAGAAAGCACCAAAACGTAACCGAGGAACTAACAAAGTTTGAACCCTGATAGTGGTAACTATAAAAATATGCAGAGAAAAGAAAATAATGAATGACTGTAAAACATCAAGATGGTGGAACGAAAAAGTTAAACACAAAACAAAAGGTGTGTGGAAAACATTATTACCGACAAAAAAAAGAAAGTAAGTCAGAATGTATCAAGAAAAGGAACGAAATAAAACCGATATTACAAAAAGCGAAAAAGAAAAGTTGATAACAATTTGGAGAAGAAATACAGCAACTAAATGAGAATGATAACAGCAGATTGAAAGTGGTTAAAGCTTTAAGAAAAGAAAGAAACAAGACGATAAGAAGTGTTAAAGATAAAAGTCGAATATTACACAAGGAAAGTGTGCAAAGGAAAACAACGAGAAGAAATATAACATAAAGAGTCAGAAATACACATAGAAGAAGACAGTATATATACATACAGCACTATAGGCCTTAAGGCCTTTGGCTATTTATTCTATACATCTATACTATTCACAATCAATAATTAGCAACTAATCTATACTATTCACTTTTATTTTCCACAACTTTCTGTTTTTTGCAATTTCTTCCCAGTTGTTTTCATTTATTGATTGTAAATCCTCTTTCACACATTTTTCCCATACTTTCCTTGGTCTGCCTTTTCTGTTTTTGCCACCCCACTTTACATTATACACTTTCTTTACCAAATCCTCATCTCCCATTCTTATAATGTGACCCAGCCACCTTAACCTACACTGTTTTACTATTACACTTAACTTTTTGTCTTTATAGCATTCTTCTAATTCTTGATTCGTTTTCTGTCTCCATACCTCTCCTTCTTTGATCCCCCCCATAGATTTTTCTCAAGACTTTCCTTTCCCACACATCCAATTTTTTATTACTTTCTTGATCAGTTACCCATGTTTCTGCCGCAAAAGTTACTGTTGGCCTGATTATAGTTTTATAAATGCACTCTTTAATCCTGCATGATATCTTTTTGTCCCTTATAATCTTATTGTATGCCCCTATACATCTTGACCCTGCTGCTAACCTTCTCATAATTTCCCTTCTGGAACCTCCTTCTTCTGAAATCTGTACTCCCAAGTATATTACCTGTTCTTCTTTTTTAAAACATTGTAGTTGGTTTTCTAATTTTATTTTTAGTGTTTCATTTCCTGTTTTGTTTTTGTTATTTAAAATCATGTATGTTGTCTTGCTCTCATTAATCTTTAGACCGATCTTTATTGCACTTTTTTGGAAACTTGCTATTATTTCCTTTAATTCTTCTTTGGTTCTACTTAAGAATACCACATCATCCGCGTAGGCAAGGCACTGATAGGAATTTCTTGCTAAATGGTATCCTGTTTTTATTTTACTTTTTCTAAGTACTGATTCTAATACTATATTAAACAATGTGGTGGATAAGGGGTCACCTTGTTTAAGTCCTATGTTGCTATCAAATGTCTTGGAGTCATGCCCTTGAAATCTAACTTTGTTTGCTGTGTTCCCTAAAGACATTTGTATTTGCTGTATTATTGCTGGGGAGAATTCCAGGTCTTTTAATGCTGTAATGATTCCTTTTCTCTTTATTGAATCATACGCCTTCTGAAAGTCTACAAATAGTGCATAAATTCTTGTATCCTTTCTATTGCACATTTCTTGGATTTGTCCTATTACCCAGATATGATCGATAACTGATTTTCCTTTTTTAAAACCACACTGATAACTACCTATTTTTGTATCTGCTTCCTCTTGTAACCTTTTATTGATCATACTTGTGAAAATTTTGTATGCAACAGTTAACAGAAATATCGGTCTGTAGTTTTCAGTTCTTTGTGGGTCTCCTTTCTTGTACATTGGACTTATAATTGCGAGTTTCCATTCTGCTGGCATTCTTTTCTGTTTCCATACTTCTGTAATTAGTTCAAAAATTCTTTCTTTTACTGATTCGTCTGTGTACTTTATTAGTTCTAGCGGTATTTCGTCTATTCCTGGGCTTTTATTATTCTTCATCTTTTGAATAACTTGCTCGAACTCTTCCCTTGAAGGTGCCGTTTCGTCACTTCCATTTGTTTCATCTTCTTTCTCTTCCCTTTCCCATACTTCTTGTGCTACCAGAGTACCTTTAAAATATTCTTCCCAAATTTCCATAACTTTTTCTTCATCCATACATAATTGTCCTTGGGAATCTCGTATTCCAACGCTTTTGCCTCTGTAACGTTCTCCCCGCTGATTTTTTAGGCTCTTATAAAACATTCTTGTATTTTTATAGTTGTAGATCTCTTGTAATTCTTGCATCTTCTTATCTACCATTTTTCGTTTCTTTTCTCGGCAAATTTTGTTTACTGTATTTCTATCTTTCTTGTACTGGTTTTTTGTTTCTTGTGTGTTATTTGCTAACAACAACAACAACAAAATTTAAAGAAGAAGACAAAGGAGTAATAAAAGAACTGATAATATGAAAAGCAATGGAACCAGACGAAATGACAGCAGAACTATTTAAATACGGAGGACATAAGTGCAAGAATGGTCCAAAGTAATATGCAATAAGGCATGGAAAAAACAAAGATCCCAAAAGACTGGGAAAGAAATGCAACATTTCTCATCCACAAGAAAAGACCTCACACAGACTGTAATAACTACAGAGCCATATGTCTAGCAAAATTTTAGAAAAAAGACAGACTACAAATAGAGGCTGAACAAGGAAGTGTCAGAAGCAAAAGACAGCCACAGGCCACACGAGTGCACTACATAAATTAATAGAATCAGAAATTGAAAAAAAATCAGAATTATACCTTACATTCACTGATTTAAACGCAGTCTTCGATAATTTAGATAAAGCAAAACTGTGGAACATTCTTAAACAATTACAAGTAAAACCAAACGTAACTAAAACTATAAAAAGTCTACGCAAAAGTAAAAAGAGTAGTACAAATAAACGAACAAAATCAGAATTGAAATTAACAAAAGAGTAAAATAAGGAGTCCATTGCTATTTATCATCTATATCAGGGGTACTCATATATACATATACATATAAACACGTTGGGTTTGTGTGCAGAAGTGTATTCCATAGCTCCGATATTAAAGCCAAATTTGACCGTATCGAGTGGGTGGAAACACAAGAGAGTTGGAGGAACAGTAAAAGTACATGGGTAGAAAATACTGACGAAAGAAGTACAGAAGAAAAACAGCCGAACAGTGAGTAAATCAAGTTATAATACAGAAATTAAAGGTTAAAATTTGCAATAAGAATGGAAATTGCATGTGACAATTAATGATAAGGAAAGAAAAGTAAAATCACCAAAGGTCAGGAAACAGCCTCAACAAACGTATGATAGGCAACACATCATACAAAATAAAGACTGAAAGGTTGTATAAGCACAGGATTTAACTAAGTTCAAATATCAAACTTGAACAATCATCTAACAATACTCCGAGAGGAGTCCAATTTCTAAGAATTAGATAAGGGCAAAGCTCTCATCGTAGAGTGTTGGTAGCAAACGGCAGTCCAGTTTTTATGGACAAAAAAGAGACAAAACCCAGAAGACCGAGAACGCACAGTACAACAAGTATTAAAGACTACATTTAAAGGAAAAGGGGAACAGAATCTTCAGAAGAGTGGCAAAAGTGGGAGGAGGAGCGAATAGCCTTTTGCAAAAGCGCAAAGATACATAGGAGCCCACAAAACCAACAAGGAGACGATGCAACAATAAGAAACTCAGAAGGAGGAGAAGAAACCGAAGAAATGGATGCCGTATTGAAAAAGTTAGATGAGATCAAAGAGGAATTAAAAGAGGAAGCGAACAAAAAGCACACCGATCTTATGACTGAACTGGGGAAGGTACAAGAAGAGTTCCAGGCAGCAAAAGTGGAATGAGAAAAGCCAGCAGAAGAATGGAGACAGGAAAAGGAAGAAATGCAAGCAAGAATTAATAAGCTCGAAATCAGAATGGAGAAGCAAGAAAAAGAAAAACGTAAAAATAATATCGTAATAAAAGGAATGTCAGTTCAAGAGAGCCAGATGGAAGAAAAAGTAGAACGGCAACTATTAAATGAAAAACTTAAATTGTCAGTCAAAATTTAAAAAGGCATTCAGTGTCCAAGGGAAAGATAATAAGCAGGTAATAATATCAGAACTAAATTCGTGGGAAGATAAACAAGAAATTATGAAAAGGAAAAATTTACTAAAGAATACAAACGTCTACATTGAAAGCGATCTAACCAGAGATTAAAGGAAAACCCAAGCAGAACTATGGAAAATCATGAGGGAAGAAAAAGAAAAAGGGAAAAAAGTAAAAATGGGATACCGGAAATTAATAATAGATAGGATAAGGTATGATTGGGACACCACTAAGCAAGTAATAGTCAAGAATCAATCAAAAAACTAAAGACGAAAAATATGGATGCATCAATGAAGACGACATTGGCAATGGAAATGGTAACAGATAGAGACGGGAAAAATACTGTCAGAAAATAAAAAAATTACAAAAACACAGAAATGACAATTGCATCATGGAATATACAAGGTCTAAACAGGGAAGGGAAGAACAACTAATAGAAGAAATCAGAAGATATAATATAGACATCTTAGTAACTCAAGAAACCAACATTAAAGGTGAGGTAAACACAAAAAAAGAAGATTATATATGGTTTAATGGAGGTGGAGAAGAAAGCAGGTACGGGACAGGATTTCTAGTGAACGAAAGAATAAAAGAGAAAATAATGGATTGGAAAAGAATAAACGAAAGAATAAGTATATTAAGATTAAGAGGCCAATATAGGAAAATGAGTATTATCAACTTATACGCCCCAACAGAAACATCGGAAGAGGAACAAAAAGAAAAATTCTATGATGACTTGGAGAGCTCAATTAATAACCTGCCAAAATATGACATAAAACTGATTGTAGGCGACCAAAATGCAAAGATAGGCAAAGAAAAAGAATATTAAATAGTTATGGGCAAAGAAAGTCTTCATGAAACTACAACGGAGAACACTTAATTAATTTTGCGGCAAGAAATAACCTAATAACTAAAACTACTATGCAACAAAGAAAAAACATACACAAAGAAACATGGTGCAGTCCAGACCACTACATGATTAGAATTAAAACAAATCAGGTCAAACCAACCTATACGAAAACACAAATATATTGGAGGGGGCGCATAACAGAAAGTATAAAAAAGGAAAAGATATAGAGGAAATACTCCGAAGAGCTACAACAGAGACTAAGAAAATATAACATTGAAACCGACATAGAAAAAGAATGGAAACATATACAGACAACCTTAAAAGAGAGTGCAAAAGCAATTGAAGAGAACAAAGAATACGAAAACGAAAGCTGGTTTGACCAGGAATGTAAAGAAGCAATAGAAAACAGTAACAGAGCAAAACGGCTCTGGTTACAGAAACAGACACTGGAAGCAGAACAACAATATAAAAAGACAAGAAACAAAGTCAAAACAATATGCAGAAGAAAGAAGAGAGAAAATATAAACCAACAAATCGAAAATCTACAAACATCATACAACGCAAAGGACACAAAAAGATTCTATAAAATAATAAAATGGGAGAAGAAGGGTTACCAACAACAATCTATAGGACTTAAAGATGAAGAAGGGGAGCTACATATGAATGAAACGAAAATAGTTGACTTACACAAAGAGTATATTTAAAAAACATTCACGAGTGAAGGAGAGAAGAAAATTGAAAAATTATGGGAACAGGAAAAGGAAGTAAATCTACCAAGCTGGGAAGATTTCCAAAGAATAATAAAAGGGGCAAAAAATAACAAAAGCCCGGGAGCTGATGATTTACCAATAGAATTAATAAAATATCTTCGAACTTATCAAACATATATAGACAATAAAAGAAATGCCTAAAGACTGGGAGGAAGCGGTGATATGCCCGATATTTAAAAAAGGGAACAAGCAATTAGTAGAGAATTACAGGCCAATATCACTGCTAAGCAAAACGTACAAAACCTTAGCATCAATAATTACGGAAAGAGCCAGAGAAGAATGCCAAGATAAGATAGGAGACTATCAAGCCGGATTTAGAGCCGGGAAATCTACACTAGATCAAATATTTATTATTAAACAAACACATGAAAATGCAGAGGAAAAAATACAAGAATCCATGTGATACTCATAGACTTCCAACAGGCTTTTGATAGGATAAAAAGAACAGCGGTAATAGAAGCAATGGAAAAACTACACTTTAGTAAAGAAACAATAGCGTTAATAGCGATGACTTTAGAGAGGACAAACAACAAGCTGATATACAAAGGCCATATATCCACAGAGTTCGAAAGCAACATAGGCCTAAAACAAGGAGACCCCTTATCACCACATTTATTTAACATCGTCTTAGAATACCTGATGAGAAAAGCAGAAATCAAGACGAACTATAGCGTAGTAAATGATACATACCAAATATTGGCGTATGCAGACGATCTAGCAATAATGGCCAGAACAAAAGAGCAGCTAAAAAAGTTAGTGAAGAAGTTTGAAAAAGAAGCACGGAAGATAGGAATGAAAATCAATGGAAAAAAACACACTACATGATCTTAGGAAACACAAAACAGCAAGAAAACCAGGAGTTGAACATTGAAACTGAACTAACAAAGGAAAAACTAACTTTCAAGATAGTAAACAGCGTAGCATACCTGGGTGTTGAAGTGAATAGTGAAGGAAGGCAGGAAGAAGAAATAAAAAACAGAATAATAAGTGCCTCAAAGTGCGCGGGTTCTCTAAATCGCTTTCTTGTAAATAAGAGTGTTTCAAGAGCCACGAAAATCCAGCTATATAAGACCGTTATAAGACCTATTTTAACCTACGCGAGTAAAACATGGGTACTAACAACAGCAGAAGAAAATAAACTGGCAACATGGGAGCGCAAATTACTAAGAAGAATCTATGGTGGTGTAAAGGAAGGACAAGTGTGGCGCAGGCGAACAAACAGGGAACTGCAAGACCTATATAAAGAAGCCAATATAAGTAAGATACTAAGAAAAAACAGATTAAGGTGGTTTGGACATGTAATGCGAAGAGAAGAAAATGACCTACTTCAGAAAATAGTAAGACAAGATCCAGAAGGAAGAAGGAAAGTTGGAATACCCAAGAAAAATGGTGGCAACAAATAAGAGAAGATCTGCAAGAGGCTGGAATAGGGAACTGGGAAGAGGAAGTAAACGATAGGAAGAAATGGAATAAATGAATTCAAGCCATAGGCAAAACTGGCCTTTAGTGCTGTATTATAAATCAGGGGTACTCAAACGTTTTTCTCATGTACCCCTTTACGAAATTTAAAAAGTAACTGTCCCCCAGCTCCATTGAATCCGTAGTTGGTTAGTACGGCTTACTTAACCTGATATCAAGTTTTCAATTTTGACAGATATCATACAGGGTACAGGTAATTAGCATGCAATATCTTGGGGGTGTTATAAAAGAGATCATTTTGAGTCAAATTTGTTAATCAACAGGTGTCCGATTCTTATCCATTTCGGAAATAATACTAAATAACTAAATATAACCCTAATCTTGTAACACCCTAGTCGCAATGTTTTAGCAGACCATATCAACGACTACAAAAATCTGGTACTTTCAGATGTATGCAAGTAAGGTAGAGATACTGTTAACAGAAAGTACGAGGAGAAGTATCCTTTATCTAATAGACGTGTCTGTCTGGGACGCTGTTTCAGCAACCAAACCGTAAGAGATAGAGAAAAAAGTTATTAAAGTTATATGTTTGGAATGGTCATGTCAGGTCAGGAACCGAATTTCAGTCGTCGCGTGACACTTCCGGTTTTCGAGAAATCACGTGATTTCCGTCCGTCCGGGACGATCTTTTTTGTTCTATTTATTTATTTATTTAATTCGCACTCAGCCAACAGCCGTTAGGCCAATTATAGGCGTCGCTGTGCAGTTATGAGGACTTCCAACCCCACTAACGACTGTCATGATGTTGTATGACCGCCGGGACCAACTTTTTTCCGTGATAGCCGTACTACGAGGCGCCGAGAGATGCAGTCGTGGAACTCCCATCCAAGTTCTGACCAGAGACAGCGTTGCTTAACTCTGCTGATCGAACGTGGACGCTTGTTCAAGCTACACCACCCGGGACTTTATTAAATGAGACATTTGTCTCACTGGACTGCTAGTCTAGAATAATAGAATATAAACCACATCATAGCAAAAGACAAATATATCAAGTTGTTCGGCTGTAAATAAAACTGTCCTGTCCTGTCAGTGACTGACAGCATTAATCACCACCGGCCTTGGTGTTACAATCAGTACCAACTTAAAATGGGTACACCATATTTGCAAAATAGCAAAAAATTAAATTTTGTCATATACTTAATAAAACGTGCTTTCAAGAATCCCAGCTCGAAACTGCTTCTGACAATTTACAAAAAGACCTATTCTGGACTATGCTGCCCTAGTCTGGACACCCTACTTTGTTAAGGACATTGGCCTTCTGGAGAAAAGCCAAAAGAGATTTACCAAAATCTCACCTGCCTTTCGGAAACTCAGTTATCCCGAGCGTTGGCCAAGACTTCAACTATCTATGCTGGAGGAGAGAAGAACCCGAGGAGACGTTATACAGACCTACAAGATCTCTAATCATCGCTATTCAATTCAGGTGTTTAACTGTTTAATGATCCCCAACATACACTTGAGGAGTCACCATCTCAAAGTTACCCCACATAGGTTCCGTAAACAATGTCGCAAATTCCTTCTTGGAAACCGAGTTGTGAGTGACTGGAATGTCCTACTTAGGGAAATTGTCAGTGCTACTACACTAAATTCCTTTAGAAGTAAACTTGATAGACAATTACAGTGGAACCATTCTAGCTTTGCGGTCGAGGTAGGCCATAAAAGGCTGTGATCATAATTAATTCCACTAACTTGGTAACACATGAAATGAAATAAATGCTATATATATAAAGTTTGGTTAAGTTATATCTGTCAATAAATTAGTAGTGACGATTGCAGGAATTATTAAAATTTGTCTTCACACTGCAATGTGTAGTGTAGGTTTTGGATTATTCAAAGAACTTTAATTTAAGCATCGCATTGCAATGAATTCACTGTTAGTACAACAGTTTTTATTACTTTATTGTGTAAAAACTGTATTGTTTAGCATAATTATTAAAATTTAAAAGTGGTTAGTACGGCACTGATGTATCCTGTGTAACGAAGGATGACGAAGAGTGGCCCTTACCTGTTGGCGGAAATTGTACTGGGCGTTTTGCCAGCTGGTAAATATTGGCCTAGGATGGCTAACTCGTGAGGGTGGGGGTTCCAGCAAAGCTGAAAGAGATACTAAGGGAATGGGGGGGTCCTCGACGCAGACAAATCCTTGGGTCAGACCTCCCCAAGGTTAAGATATACCAAGCTAACACCAATAATACTAAAACGATCTAGTAACGAGATTTATTTATTACTTCAATTTCTGGTTTTATAGTGGGTACCGAAATCACACCATACGATCACAAATAAATACACATATAACCTCATACCAAAAACATTTAAACAGACCAACAAATCAGCGAATATATCACAGTAAGTACATCACATTTCTTACAAGTATCACAACAAAATCGACCTATTAAAAAGGGTAGTGCTGCGTAAACCGAAATTGGCCAAAGGGTCATTAGATGCTTAGCAATCACATAGTTGTACTTCTTATTTATATACCAACTAAATAAACTCAAGAGCATAACTGACTTTCAATTTAAAAGCAGTCTCCGTGAAGCGGAGATCCACACCTCGCGTGGCATGTCTTAATAA
Organism: Agriotes lineatus; assembly: GCA_940337035.1. Lineage (NCBI taxonomy): Eukaryota > Metazoa > Arthropoda > Insecta > Coleoptera > Elateridae > Agriotes > Agriotes lineatus. Next base: position 101,716 of record CALNHX010001513.1, read on the forward strand.
ATCTGTAAACCAATATATTAAGCTCTATATAATTAAATAGACTCTGTGAAGCAGAGTGCGGTCCAAGACGGGACCTGAGTGCGAACAGCGCAAATTTAAGGAGGTGCCAACGATCAACCCCGAGGTTTGGCCTAACTTAGTTGATTTTACGGCAATAAAAAAGTTTGATGGGGCGGTACACATCATTTTGAAAGGCCATGCAAAGATTCTTATGTACTATAAGAAACTCATATTAGGTTCTGTGATATATCAAGCAATTCACTTGCGTTCATTCATAACCCGAAAGAAAAATATAATTTAGAAGTGGACGATCCAAATTAATCTCAACAATATTCGTGCGGGCGGTAACACAGCCACGGCATCTGACAAATAAATGCAAAACGAATCAAGGTTAAAATACTATTAAGATGTTATGTACAGGTAAAGTGATTACTTAAGCGGCCGAGCAATAAATTAATAAAATCAAAAATGGCTGCTGAAACAACCGGTAAGTACTCCAATTAATCAAAACCATAATGACGCAGATAAAGCACAAATTATCAAACAAAAGCTATCGTACCACATCTATACGACGTCATACACAACGATACATATTTATAACACTACAAAACCTTCCAGGTATACACAGCACGAGGTGCAGCGCTGATGAATGTAGCATCCAGGCAGCTGGAGGGCGGGTACACGCCATGAAGATGGCCTCACAACGGGCCGCGGGAGTCTCTCGTTCCAGGAACAGCAATGCCAAAGGGATATCGACAGCTACCGACTGCAAGTATGGTTATCTCTTAATCTCGCACGTGCACAGTATGATCCCATGCAGAGTAAATCGTTCCAAATCGAAAAGTATCCTCTGTAACAAAAGGCTAAAAGTACAAATTTCTAGGTACACAATGGAGTTAAGGGAAAAATCCAGAGAAAACTAACCGTGACAGGTGGAGAGCAGCCTGCAGTGCAGTACAAACGACGAGCGGGGACCCCAAATCAAATCCGCCAAGGGCGCAGTGAACGCAGGTAACATCACACAAGCTACCATAACCTTCAAGAGGGTTACGATGCCTCACAAACCCTTCCAAAACGGAGCGAGCTATAACCAGAGCTCTAACAAAGCAAAGACCCAAGGGGGATGACCACCGTACTCGAACGAAGACTGGAATGGAATAGCCGAAAATTTTCCAAAAGCAGTCTACAATCTCTGGATGTCAAGAGTTCCAAAATTTGAAAAAGGAAGAAAACCCAGGTGATAAGCATAAAACTGTAAATTGCTGAATTTATTAAAGTTGTAACTAGGGTTGCCTAACCATTCAGGGGAAAAATGTACTCAAATGTACTAAAATCGAACCTAATTTGCTATTTCGAATATTGTATGCAAAACTACAAACTGAGCGTAACACCTGTTATTTTGACTAAATCAGTTTGGTAGATGTCAACAATTGTCACCAATACGAAGCTTATAGATTACTAGATTCTAATATTAGTTCTGTTTTTTGCCGCCCACAGAGCTATAATGGTTGTGCTGTATACATTTCTCGATATTGTCATTAATTTATTACTGTATCAATACTTGACTGTTTTCAATAACTCTTACTTTTATATACTATATTTATTTTTATGCTACGCGCATCTATATTATATTAAGCAACATTTTTGTAAAGGTCCAATCCGCATTAAGCCGCCTTCCTTGTGTATACAGATTGGTGACGGCTGGTACAAACTAGGGACACTCCTTGACACTACAATGTACCTTGATCTTTTTGAAAATGTAGAATACTTTTGTAACAAAACCGAGTAATTTTGCAAAACGAGTAGAGTAGATGAGTAACAAAAGCAGTGCAAGTTTAAGTCTTGAAGCGACTATAACAGTAAAAGTAACACAAATACTGTAATAATATGATATACACTACATCAAGGTGCCTGCCGTGAAAACTTAATTGTCATGTACTATGTCTTTATGTTCTCGCAAGCTGCCACCAATCTGTATATAATAACATTGATTATTGAAAGGATAAGATATGTAACCGTATAGGAACAAAATACGCCCGAAAATCCGTCTCGAACTGCGATGGCAACACCAACGTAAATCCGCCTGGTTTCTTTCAGCTCCTGTCGTGCATCGGTTTTCAGTTGCCTTTCAACTTTCGTAGGATGAACTTTGTATGCGTCGCAATTTAAAAATGCCGAGCTATCATCATAAGTGTTGCTACATTGGTTGCACTAACATCTGGAGTAAAAACTGTGGGACCTCGTCGATAGATTTTTGTTCATGCCTTTGTTATCTTTTACCCCAAGATGCTGCAAACTTTGCTGTAAAATATGCGATTTAAGGAAAGAGTTGTGCTATAGCAATAAAAAAAGTAAGCGACTAAAAAGAAGCAGGTCATTGAAAACCGCTATAAAGGGATATGTTCAAATTGTATTGTCATTGTTAGTGTTAAGAAGTACAGCATTAAAGACATTTGTTACAATGCATACACGTAAAACAAGGTGGACAAGAAAACAAAAAGGATTAGCTCTTAATATTTTTTACAAATCTCCATCCGCTTAGAAATTTTTAAGAAATAATTTAAAATATATATTACCATCTGAAAAAGCTATTTACAATTGGCTAAAAATTATAAGTTAAAAAACAGGGCTAGATACGAAGTTAATAGAACAGTTATCGGAAAAGGCTAAAAGTTCTGTTAATGGACGAAATATCGTTAAAAAAGATTTAAAAATTAATTGGAGTTTAGACGAAATTGAGGGATATGAAGACTTGGGTAAATTGGGAAAATGTAATAAAATAGCTAATTCTGCGCTTGTGTTCTACCTGCGGGGACTTTAGTATAAATGGAAATTTCCAGTTTGTTACTACCTTAGTGCCGGCCCAATATTAAAGCAGAATCTGAAGCAGATAGTCGAAGAAGTTATAGAAAAATTGTTATCTATTTCTATAAAGCCAAGGGCAATTGCTTGCGACAAAGGATTTGCACTTTTGGGAAGCAACAAGGGATGTCCAGAGCTGAGCAAATTACTTTTAAAAAGTAATTCATTACTAATTATCAATTACCGCCCAATGCAGTAATTTAATTACCAGAGATTCAATTACTCACAGGAAATAGTAATTCAATTACCAATTACTTAGTAATTGTAATTGTACATCAATTACTTTTTCAATTACTTTCAATAAAAATTATTGTCATATACGTAGTTTTATTTAGTAGAACCTTCTTGCAAGTTGCAACTATCATTAGTGGTGATTCGATTCGTAATCGTAATCTAAAAATGCTTAATTTTTATGTTTTGTTAGCTATAGTAACCTACATACTCTTTCATTTTTGAAGGTTTTTTGATACTTAAATCTTGTAGCTACATGCACCGTTCACCAAAACCAAAAGTTTTTAGTTTGTTTTGAAGTAAGACGTAAGTAAATAAATAAATTCAAGGATAACAATTATACAGGGTGTCCCAAAAAGAATGTGACACCGATTTGGTATAGATTCCTAAGGTTATAATAAACAGATTAAACCTAATATACCTTAGTACAAAGTCCCTTCAGTAAGAAGGCATAGTTCAAATGTATATATTTTTTTTATATTAGTTTCCACATAGGTTATCACTGAAGTTGAGCTTTTTATAACGATTGCGAATTTAGTTGCCGAGGCCTGTAGGGCCAAAGCAAATAAACCACATGAGAAATAAAAAAGAACTTCCAGTACCGTGGGGTACATTGTTTTTTTTTATCGCGAAATTACAACATTTTAACCAACTTTTGTAGGTTATGTTGAAGTCGGTTGAGGTTTACTTATTGTCCAGCCGCCTACAAAAAATCGTAAAACAATAGATTACTTCACTGGCCATTTCTCGTATTTTATTTGATGATTTCGACGTTCTTCACTGCCGATTTAAAAAAAATTCTGAATATGAAGAAATGTCAATTTCATTTTGGCTACATTTTGTAATTATATTAGAAAAAATAGCACGCTGAATATGTTATAAAAGTAATTTTTCCATGTTCGTAATAAATTAATCCACTCGTTTTGCATCGCCCGCTCGTACATTTAACGTTGAAAAACTCTCACTTTTCTTAACTTGTAGAACAATGTACTATTAAATACGCCTAACATGAAGCTGAATGACGAAAATATGTAACTTACCTAAGTATACAGGGTGGAGCATTAGATTTTTTAATTGTTTGACAGCAAATTTCTATTTAGATTTTGTAGAACACTACGGGCCGGTTGCAGAAAGCAATGTTAAGTCTGGTGTTAGCTAACGCGACGTCAAAGTGAACAAAAACGAATCAAATCTCAAATGCTTATGGTAACTAATACATTAGTAAACAAAATTTGATTCGTTTTTGTTCACTTTGACGTCGCGTTAGCTAACACCAGACTTAGGGCCGGTTGCAGAAAGCTATGTTAAGTCTGGTGTTAGCTAACGTCGCGTCAAAGTGAACAAAATCGCATCAAATTTTGTTTACTAATGTATTAGTTACCATAAACATTTCAGATTTGATTCGTTTTTGTTCACTTTGACGCGATGTTAGCTAACACTAGACTTAACATTGCTTTCTGCAACCGGCCTTTAACATTGCTTTCTGCAACCGGCCCTACGTGGTGATTCAATTGGCGCAACTTGAGTATTTTTGTTGGCTCAGTTAGAAAATATTTTTTACCCCTATATACGAAAGTAACATTTTTTGTCGCCTGTTAGGGGTTTCCCGAATATATACTTTTGGTTTCCTGGTCGGTTTCCAATGGCAGTGGGAGGGAATATAATACATTGACTACCGTTGCCATTAGAGACGGGAGGCTAGGCAATGTGATTAATATCAAATCAACTAACCTCCTGGTTTTCATATTTAAATATTTTTGAATGAAGCGGAATACAAGAGATTGTCACATCATAAAATGTAAAAGTGTTGAATGTATAACTCTGGACTAAAACGTAAATTCCTCCCTTGCATGATTACAATTGATTAGGTACTGTTCTCGCTAACGCTGAAGAATTAAACTACATCCGCGGGAGAGAATGATGCATTTTACCCCCTAGTAATACAAATAGCTATAAAAAATGTATTAGGTAAGTTAAAATTTTAAAACAAAATATCAACTTGGTGTTGAAAGTTGACAAGTGACTGATAAACTTAGTTGAAAACCGCTGATTGAAATAAGAATTTGTACAGAAGATACTAAAACAGCTACACGCTATGAAAACTAAGAATGTTTTATCTAACGAGATCGTATCTACAATAAAAGATGTTACCATTCCAACTACTTAAACTTTTTGAAAACAAAAGACAGGTAAATTGACATAATTGAGGATACTTATTCGTTTACAAGTCCAAACACTAACATGTACCTATATTTTACAGATTGTTATAGTAATTGTCCCTTTGTCCTATATTTTAAACCAATGTTTCTGATGAAGCTAACAATGAATTAGCGAAACGTAAGATATTTTTAAATAAAGATAATTTTAATTATGGGTAATTACAAAAACGACAACATTTTTTACTTACGTTGTTAAAAAAAATTAAATTAGGTGATTTTGTCTCTAAATCTGTAATTTTTTTTGTGAGGAAAGTAGAACCCTTTTGGGTAGTCTTATTTCCGATCCGGCGAAGCTCTGTTTTATAATTTCATCTAAACAAATAACGAAACACTAACAAAATTTTCCAACGAGCCGGTACTTCACACCATAATAAAGTAAATTAAGCGTCCAAATTCCAAACCTAATCGGCGGTCAACAGAACTTTATTTGTCGACTTCGCTAAGTATTGCAAAGACTGCGGTTTGGATTCGCAGCGATTAATAATGGCAAATACGATGATAAGGGAATTTTCAGGCGCAAATCTGACGCATAGTATCCGCGATCAGATTACCGAGTTAAAAACAAACAATAAACCACTATTAAAGTTGGATGCCTTCAACAGAATTAAATTGATTCAATAATGTTAATACCATATATCTAATACTTACTATATTGCTAGCGGCTATGAGTGGGAAACTGGCCGATGAAGTGAGACACACAAACAACTCCTTCATGTATACGGTGAGCTGTGCGCAAGCGCGGCGGCGTCGTCCGCCCAATGGGGAAGTGGTCAAGTTTAAAATTCGCTTCTAAAGGCGGAGTTCGAATTCTCACGCATGCGCACGAGACGCGTTATACTATAAGTGAGACTATGTCGGCGCCGTAATGTTTTCTGAAGTTTCCAGGCCCTACCAGCAATATATGTGTATTATATATATGGTTAATACCCTAATATTCCCTCGAAATTGTACGTAAAAACCCTATAAAAGTAACTAATCACATTTTACTAAAGTTTGTCGTTAACAGCCTCTTCAGATCCCCTAGAATTAGGAACTTGTCCCCAAATCTGGCAACACTGCTCTTGACACGCGTACAAAATGCGATAGTTGCTGTTTTCGACTCGCCAGATAAATTAGGCTTCTATTGCTTGGGGAATACCCTACCCTATTGCGGTTTGCTTAATATGTAACTTATCTTATTTTTTGCCTTCTGGAGATTTGGCACCCAATCGAGGTCAGTAATTCAGTGATTGAAATACCACAAAGTAATTCAATTACCTCGAGTAATTTCAATTACCGCAGGCAATTCAAATACTTGTTAAGTAATTTAAATACTTTATTAGAGTAATTTAATTACACAAAAGTATTTGAGTAATTGAATGTAGCAATTAATTACTTTCAAAAAGTAATTTTCAAGTACTTTTTAACAAAAATGACAATTCCCAATTACAATTACCGCATTTTGAAAAGTAATTCAATTTCAAGGCAAATACACAAAAAGGAATTTAATTAGTAATTTAATTAAAAAGTAATTAATTACTGCCCAGCTCTGGGGACGTTCATAGTTTTTTTGTCAATAACTCTAAAATTTATGCTTTTTATGATGTACCACATTTAACAAAATCTGTTAGAAACAATCTTATGAATCCAAAGATTAATTTTTTTTGTGAGAAATAAAAAAAAGTGTGGCACAATATTAGACAGGTGTATGAGATAGATAAGAAAAGTAACACAACTACAGTTCTCAACAAAATTTCTGAAATATACATTTAAACCCAAATGCTTTCCAAAAGATGCGAGTTAAATATGCTACACAAATTTTCAGTCACACAGTGTCGACAACTTTACAAACTGCAGTGAAATTAAAACAGATTACTAGCGAACTGCTACAGATACTGCGAAATTCATTGTAAATATGAATAACATTTCTGATGCACTAAATAGCAGACACCCTGAAAATATTCTAAAAGGAGGTAACGTGTTATTTCAAAATATAAAACTTATATCGCAGAATTCCAAAATAAAGTCTACTGTCTACTGATTGATGGATTTATTTGGACAATTACTGGAATACTATCACTTTGGGATGATTTGAAAAAAAAGACATCATATATTTACTTCACATTTAAATCAGGACCCTATTGAAAACTTTTTTTCTGTAATTCATAGCAGAGGCGGATACAATCCATTTCCAACTGTCCAGCAATTCAGAATTTCGATGCAACACAATATGTTCATAAGGCTTCAAACAGACATCAACGCAAGCAATTGTGAAGCCGATGAAGACATGATGCACTTAGAATTGAGCAATTAAAAAATGCTCTAGAATCTTCATACGTACCAGATGGGTAAACCCTATTTATTAAAATTTTCGGTATATTTTGATGTTGTTGTTTAGATTTTAGTGGTGATGTAGAATTCTTAAACAATGCCTCAGTACCTAACGACAGATTTAGAAGGTATAGTATTCTCTGTACCTGTATTGAAAATATTTATATACAAATTATTATGTTTAAAGGCACTCGTAATGTCTTAGAAAATGAGTGCTTGGAAGATGAAGACAGTCAAGTGCAAGATGTAGTTTTAGATGATTCTCCAGCTTCGTTGCAAACATGTACTAATACTTACGTGGCTGCGTATTTAGCAAATTCTGTACTAAACAAATGTAAATTTAATTATTGTGCAGATGCACTTTTAAAATGTTTAGAGGAGCCTTTAGAAGAAAATGAAACTTTCAATCTAATGAATTTGATGCTTTTATAGGTATTTTGATAAAAAACCATTCCCACATTTTATGAAAATTATAAATTATCTAACAGTGTAACTGTAAATATACAAAAATAATGTATAACAATTGTGAACGATTTTAGAAATTTAGCCTGCAAAACTCATTTACATTATCTCATTTCTCTTTTTATTAAAATTCTGTAGTGAAAAAGCAAAAAGGTATAAGTCAAAAATGATTATTTTACAGGAACTTCAAAAAACTGTTTTTCTGGAGATTTGGGAAAAACATCTAATTCTTTTCGGTGGTAATCAAAAGAATCAAGTCGATTCATTGACTAGAACTTGTTTTTCTATTAATTCTAAAACCATTTGTACTAAAAAAATAAATAAATTCGGGACTTATACCTTATCACACTTCTTTTTACATTTTATGAAATAGCAAAAGAGTATAAGTTGACATACCTATAGCTTTTTGTAATTTCTCAGAAGATATTTTTTATGATAAATAATTGCTTTAAAAAAACAGCATATGTAGACATAAACAAGAATCTGTGGCTTCTATTTGTTGTTACTGCGAAAGGATGCACGAGCTGATTTTATCCGCCACATCGACGAAATAAGGACTCAGACAACTTCACAGGATGACAGTTATTAATATGCATTGTGTGATTTTTAATCATAACGGTAAGGGTTCACACGTTTATCTAATAGTTATTTACTATGCAAGTGGGATAAGAACATCATTAATATACGTATATGTAAGCACACAAGTATATTAATGATGCATTATCATACATGTATTATGCGAAATTTTATCTTCTTCTTTCTTTCTTCTAGATCCTTATGGCCTTTTAGTGGGCGTCGGATGTGGACTTCACCCATTTCTTCCATTCTTTCCTGTCCTCTACGATCCTTATCATTTCCTCCATCGTTTTGCCTCTCTCCCTCCCCAGCTTTTCTATTCTGCCCAACCAGTTTTCCTCGGTCTTCCTGCTCTTCTCTTTTCTATTCCTCTCGCCTGTATTACTTTCTTCACCGTTCTGCCTTCATCCATTCTGTGGATATGTCCGAACCATTTCAGTTGCTTCACACCTACCACCTCGTTTATTGATTTCTGTTTTAGATCTTATCTAATTCTTTCATTTCGGATCCTGTCCATTTTCGTATTCCCTGCTATTCCCCTGAGATGTTTCATTTCTGCTGCTGTTAGTTTCTTTTCGTGTTTCTTTTGTAATGGCCAGCATTCGCTTCCATATATTATTGTTGGGATTACTATTGTTTTGTATACGTGAAGTTCTGTTTTAGTTTTAAGCTTTATCTAAAACTGAGAAAAGTGCATTAAGAGAAATGTCAGATCTGTTATTTTCAAAAATATTTTAGTAGTTAAATGTCATTATGTCATTCATTTGACGATATTTCAGTTAGGTAATGAAGCCATTACACCACCCAGTTAGGTAATAAAGGGATTACTTAACTGAATGGTGTAATGAGCTCCATTACCCAATGGAAATAGTGTCAAATGAGTCACTTTCCCACTGGAGTATATAAACAATATTACTAATATTTCAGGTCCGCTATTGGAGTTGCTTGAAGAAGAGCGAGATGTGTGTGGATAAATAAATGTATTAAATCTATTTTTTTGTATTCGCTCCCCAAACTGGTTACTTTGGAAACTGTCTAGGATCCACAAAATGGCCATTTAGAGGCCTTGTATTTAAAGTCGTTATGGCAACATTTTAGCGGACTCAAACATTAGTTGCCATGACGACTTTAAGTACAAGGCCTCTAAATGGCCATTTTGAGGATCCTAGACAGTTTCCAAAGTAACCAGTTTGGGGAACGAAAAATACATTTTCGCGCGGCCTCCTAATATAATGCCGCGTTAATGGTAATTGAAACTGTTTGGAGAGCTAATACAAAAAAACGTTGTATGCAACACGTCCTCAAATGGCTTTAGAGGACTCATCTTCATATTACAGACTCGGCTGCGCTTCGCTCTGCCTCGTCCGGAAACATTACGACTCGTCCCCTAAAGCCTTGCTTTGAGGACTAGTTACATAAAGTACTATTATGTGTTTTATTTCACAATAATCGAAAAAAGGAGTGTGTGTGTGTTAATGCATTTAAAAGTAGGCGAGCAGGAATAATCAAACAAAAATATTCTGTTTATTAGTTAAAATGGAAGGTCATTATTTAAAATACATAACAATTTAATTTTGTAAATTGTAGCTTCATGTTTCTTTAAAAAGTCGTTTTCTAGAAAACAAAAGAAAAACCTTTACCTATGGGGTTCGAATTCACGCTTCCTTACGAGAACCAGAGCTTAAATCTGGATCCTAAATCTAAAAATATCTAGCAAGCATAATTATCTTATCGAGTAGCCACCTTGTTAGCTGTATTAAAACTTTTTATGTCTTGCACATCTTGAGCCTCCAAAATAAAATACCCGAGAAGTTCTAAATTGTCTTTTACGCTAGTTTATTTGGTCAGTTGACCTTCTATCAGATTTATAATTGTGTCTTTCGGTTTGGTCATATATTCAACAACACTTATTTTGTTAAAAAAACTGTTATTTGTGACTGGAAGTTACATTGAAATATTCGTAATTGTTTGATCTGCCTGTCCCAGTAAAGGTTGTATTTGCAGAGAAAGTGATATTATACGCTTATCTCTGTTTACAGTAAATAATTGCTTCAGAAGCCCATTAAAAATTCGTATCATTTAGGCCAGTCAATACAGACATTGTACCTTGCAAAAGGTTAGAGAAAGTTCTAATTTGGCACAGGGCCATAACTAGGTGTAGGACGAGTAGGCCCCCGTCTACAGGCGCAAGCGGCAATGGGCGCCAAAATTATACTAAAAAAATAATTTCTTCCGCACTAATAAAAAAACAAATAAACAAGTGAGAAATTTTACAAATAAATTTGTAATATTAACGATTTTAGCCTAAATAATGCTAATTATAATAATGCGAATTGAGCCCAATCTGGTCAATACATTACATTGTCTTGTGCAATTTAGAAAGGGAATGTTATATGTCTGCCAGATTGTAACTGCTTTTGTTTTGTAATTCCCAGCTATATCAATCAAAGTATTAGAATTTTTAGCTTTTTAGCGCACCGCATAGGTGGCCTTGCTCTAATTATAAAACTTTATCTACGACCACCACTAAAAGCGCTAGCTTGTTTCACTAAAAGTGACGTTTTATAGTTTACCGTGGTTAAAGAAATCAGCTGTTGACTTTTAGCACATGTGCTAAAAGTGAAGTGAGGTTATAAAACTACAATTTCGAACTGGAAGTGAAGTTGTAAAGTTATCCTAGTTGCTTCTTGCGTTACAGGTAAAGTGTTTTTGAAATAATTAAAGCGTTATGTAATGAATACAGTCAGATGTGGAGTATTAATAATTACATTTTGTAATTGACCTTGACAGTACAGGCCTCGCAAACAATCGCCCGTGCGGCGTGGGCTACTGTTTATTATGACATAAATTAGAAGTGTCGTAGATGCCAACCTTTGTTAAATCTATATTTATGGATTAATAACAGTAAAATTAAGGTCGTAGATAAAATATTGTATGCAACGAGTGCTAAAAGTCTTTTATGCACTCGACATGTTATGAAACTCAACCTTCGGCTTTGTTTCATAATTTTCATGTCTTGTGCATAAACGTCGACTTTTAGCACTTGTTGCATAAACAGCTATTTTACATTTTTAAAATTGATTGTAATACAGCAGTGGTGGCAAACTAACTTAAATTTTAAACAACTATTGGAGCGGGTTCACTGGTTGCACATATCACATAAATGCATTCGCTACTTTGGGCTCATCGCTGGTACAGTGGCCAATTGCCAATTGCAACTGGTTCCACTATTATAGCATTTTCGCTACAATCACTTGCGCGTTAGAATTTGTTCAATTTAAGACACTTCTGCCACCCTACACAGTAGCAGCTTGTATTAAAAAAAGAATTATCGAAATCGGCCTGATGCAAGGCTCATACTAGGTGCCGACAGAAAAAGCTACAAGACGATGTGACAGTGTAGCTGCGAGTACAGAACCGTATTCTATGTTCATATGTTACTACGCATAATAATATGCATTATCTGTTTATATTGTATTATTTTAACATATTGTCATGTCTCTACTAGCTTTTGAGCACACCATGTAGGGTAGGTGGTCTTAGTCTAATTAAAATAATTCTTACATTTTTGAAAAATTGTAAGTACATAAAAAAATTATAAAGGAAAATGTTTACAACGTCTTTAATACAGAAAGCGCGTTGTAAGAAAAACAACTTTTGCTGGATTAAATTATGGATGAAGTCTTCAAAATTATCTATAAAAGAGGTAAAAATACCTTAATGTTGGTAATAATACTGAAACACTTAGCAATGCGAATCACATGAATTTGAACATTAAGAAAAACATTGCAGCCAGTGGGATGCGACTTCGCGTTCACCGATGAAGGTACACGCAGTTGCACCACATATACAGTGTGACAATTTAAAAACCTACAATGGGCTATATCTCACGAACGAAAGATGATATCAAAAAATGCTCAAAACCGTTTCTAGGATAGGAAGGATGAACTAAAATGACATAAAAAAGAACTCGCCCCCATCAACCCCCTAGGCCCCACCTACCCCAACTGAAAAAGTTTAAATGGCAGACCCCTACTTGTGATACATCATTGAAACGCCTACAAAAAATGCTATCTAACGGTATGAATAATAATGGTACAGGGTGAATAAATATTACAAAACCTTGCCTTAAAAGGAAAATTTAATGAAGTTTTTGTTGAACTACAAATTTGTGAAAATGTCAATGAAGTAAATGTTCAAAGTGGGTTCTGTTGTTTTGTAAACAATAGTACAGCCTATTTTCAAATTCTGCACGAACTTTGACAAATGTTGTTCTAGTAATAGCGCGACATGCTTGAGTAATTTTTTCCCGCAAGTCCCCAAGTGACGCAGGTTGAGTTTTATACACAACTGACTTGAGGTAACCCCATAAAAAAAATCAAGTGGCGTTAAGTCTGGTGACCTCGGTGGCCACTCAATAGAACCTCTCCTTCCAATCCATTTGTTCGGATAATTAGTATCCAACCAGTGCCTAACTGCAGCTGCATAGTGAGGAGGTGCTCCATCTTGTTGGTAGTGCAGCAAATCTTCTTCTAGAGCTAGATTGCCTTGGTCATCCCGTTGATTCTCTAATTCATGCACAATTAAAGGTTGGATGGTGTTTTCCAGCATATCCAGATAAATGTCGCCACTTAAATTGCCTGGTATAAACAAGGGGCCAATTAAAGCATCCCCTAATATCCCTGCCCAGACATTAAGTTTTTCAGGGTATTGAGTGTGACCTTCTCTAAATCGATGCGGGTTCGTATCACTCCAGTACCGACAGTTTTGTTTATTCACATTGCCATTCAGCATAAAAGTACATTCATCACTGAAACAAATATTTTTCAATAGTCTAGGTTCAACGCGAATTCTTTCAGTCATTAGTTCACAAAACTGAATTCGTCGGTCTGGGTCATCATCGCCTAGTTCTTGAAGAATTTGCGTTTTGTACGGGCGAAACTTATGTAATTTCAACACCTTCCTGACCGACTCACGTGATAGTCCTGTCATTGTAGATACCTGACGTGTTGATGCAGTAGGCTCTATTGCAAATTGCCCAAGGACCTCAACTTGGCTTGCTTCATTCAGTAATCTTGGGGCATCCCTTTTTTTATTTTGCACTGATCCCGTTTCTCTAAATTTTTCAACTAAATCGCGGATGTACACGTGACTTACATGTTTGTCCGGATGCCTCTCATTAAATATTTGAGCTGTTCGTAAATAACACTGGTTCTGGGAGCCAAATATGAAAATGATCTCCACACGTTCAGGTATACTGTAAACCATCGTGACAACTACAGCGAATGACAGTACTGATCGTACACAATGATGACACTAATGACATTTAAATGTCTCAAATAAACAAAAAAGTATTGACTGCGACAGAAACCAAAAAACAGATGTTTACAACTTGTTTTTGCAAAGACGGCAAATTAAAGTTTTTATTCAACAACAAAAAGTCCCCTCGGACACTTATCATTGAAAATAAGGTTTTATTGGCCTTTAAAGATTTTTAACATTGTATCACAAGTAGGGTTCCTACGTTTGTTTTTAAAATTGTTAGATAATAATTTGGTAATTATTGATACACCCTGTACCATTATTATTCATACCGTTGGATAGCATTTTTTGTAGGCTTTTCAATGATGTATCACAAGTAGGGGTCTGCCATTTAAACTTTTTCAGTTGGGGTAGGTGGGGCCTAGGGGGTTGATGGGGGCGAGTTCTTTTTTATGTCATTTTAGTTCCCCCTTCCTATCCTAGAAACGGTTTTGAGCATTTTTTGATATCATCTTTCGTTCGTGAGATATAGCCCATTGTAGGTTTTTAAATTGTCACACTGACGGATTTGTAAAATGTTCTACTGACTACATAATACTGTGCACTTTTTTATTAGAATACTGTTTTATAATTTTGTTGTCGGCTTTATTTGTGTTGTATTGTATTATTTTAACATTTAGTTCTTTATTTTGAATTAAAAATGGTGTAGATATTTTTGAATATCCGGAGATAAATATAAAAGTCGTACAGTATAACATTCGAATTTTGTCACATGTATCGTTAGTGTACTGAGGGGCCCAAAAATGTCGGCCTGCCAATAAAAGTTTGCCTAGTTACGGCCCTGATTTGGCATAGGTACTTGTAGAGTCGCATGTCCTAATCGACATACTAAGTTTGCGACCGTAAAAAGGGCGCCACTCGGGCCTCCATATTGCTAAAAAAGTACCAAAAATCAGTTTTTAGGCGACCATTACAAAAATGGCGATTCTATGGCCCTTTTTGCCGCCGTAAAGTTTTACTTTTTTGTACACATCTGTCAAATGTTACTCTTTTTGTACACATCTGTCAAACTCTACTTTTTTGGAACTGATCTGTCCTCAACTACGTCATGAACACGTTTTACCTACCTATATAGGCCGGGTCGCAACACTTGCAGCTTCCAGAATTTCACCGGGGGTGTCTGAACTATCGCTATCACCCATTTTAAAAGGCCCAAAACACACGTGATGAAGCTTAATATTAAATTTGACAGGATATGCTTTTATTTTTAGTTGTCTAAATGCTTTTGTTTTTAGTTGTCTAAGGTAATTATGTTTTTTAAGAAAATGTTCAGAA
Source organism: Agriotes lineatus (assembly GCA_940337035.1). Lineage (NCBI taxonomy): Eukaryota > Metazoa > Arthropoda > Insecta > Coleoptera > Elateridae > Agriotes > Agriotes lineatus. The sequence goes on from CALNHX010001513.1 coordinate 116,973, forward strand.
AAAAAAATTTTTGTGACCAAATGTTTGAATTCGTTTGTGATGATCGCCTAAAAAATGTTGTGTGCACCTCGGTCAAAAGTGCTTTTTTGGCCTCATCTTAATTGCAGCCTCGGCTAACGCCTCGGCCGCAAACAACAGATTCGGCCAAAAAAGATCACTTTTATGGCCTTGATACACAATATACTATTTTCGTATATATCTCCTCTCCTCTGCCATCTAGGCTGAAAATAGTTATTACAAGAATTGTAGGAAACACAATTGGCTACAACTTTTTTTCAGATGAATAATTCATGAGTTACAGGAGGAGCAAATTTTCGAAATTTGGAAGACGCTCCACTTTTCATCGAAATTTCTGTTAATATCTATTAATTGTTATTTAATGCAAGTTTTTACTCATTTTTGCACAATAGTGCGAATGTAGTACGAAATATAAAGATAATAACGACTTACGACTATGAGCGAAGAGTAATAAGCAAAAAAGATTCAAAGTAATCTATGGCTGCTCCAGCAGATATTTGTTTTACATCCGAACACAGTTTGAATGAAGGTGAAGTGCGTACTATTAAAGAAAGAGACTTGAAGACTTTAATACAATCAAGTGTCAAACGGAATGACGGTAAAAGTTCGCGGTTCTTAACAAACTTGAGTCCTGTGACTGTGCATGAAGCCTGCCAAAAAAATTACACGAACGAAAAATTAATCACTGCATTGAAACGTCTAGGAAGCGATGCTGCTCCAGTGGCGCCGCCCACATCTTTGCGATCGGTTGTGCAAACATTCGATTTCAAGCAGCATTGTTTTGTATGCAGTGAAAAAATTACCCAGATTTTTTTATTAAACAAAAAGAGACTCGTTTGCGTGATGGAGAGATAGTTTTTGAAGTGCAAAAACTATCAATGAAAGATAGCATTTTAAAACTTGTTAGGAACCGCGGTGATGAATGGGGTGAAACGGAGGAGATTACCGCCCGGATACCAAAACAGTCAAGTCGAGATTGCTTCAAAAATATGGTTTTAGTCGATACCTAGCATTTACTTTATATAAAAACCAGGCATGTGAACTAACTAATTTATTTACAAAATTTTACAATTAACGTGTTGCAAAGTTACAGGAGTATTTTTAAGGCACGCGCGACAACCGGTAGCTTCGCCCGTTGGTGGTCGACCCCCACGCTTGAGCTCTTGGCGGTAAGGGTAGCCGTTCTGTTTCCCTTCGCGTCGTTTGGGGGCTAACGTCCGGTGCGTCCTGGGCGCCAAGTATGAAAATGCTTTTGGTCGCCACACACTCCCTCCCCAGTGACAGCGTGTCGATTACAAGTCGAATCGGACGGAAGGCTTCACCGTGCGACCTGATCTGGTCTGGACCTGGGTAGCTAGCGAAGCTTCTGGTTCGTTGCTGCTGCGAGAAGTTCTTTGGATCGGTGGCTCTGGTTGAACCAGAAAGGCAGGCTTAACACGATCTGCTGAAACAGCAACAACTTTTCCATTTAATATAATGGCAAAAAGCTTACCACTGGGTCTGCCGTGAATTTAGTGGGGTCCAGTGTACGGTTGTTGCAGAGGGCGGCGGACGGTATCGTCCCGCAGGAAAACATGGGTGCACGTTGCCAGGTCTGGGTGCACGAAGACAGCTTGGCTGTTGTGATGTGCCGTTGGTATGGGACGTAGTTGACGCATTTGCTGTCTTAGATTTTCTGCAAAACTTCCTGGGTCTTCCGACACGTCGTTACTGTTGAAGAAGAATTCTCCAGGTAAGCGTAAGGACTCGCCGTAGACGAGTTCAGCAGGCGAGCATCTTAGGTCCTCTTTGAAACTGGTCCGTAATCCCAACAGAACAGTGTACAGCGTGTCGGCCCATCTTTCTGTCTGCTGACACATTAGGGCAGCTTTGAGCGTTCTGTGCCAACGCTCCAATAAGCCGTTACACTTCGGATTGTATGCGGTTGTACGTGTGCGCTTGGTTCCCAGTAGATTTGTCAGCGCCTTAATAAGCCCCGACTCGAATTGCCTGCCTTGGTCGGTTGTGATTGTTCGGGGTGCACCGAAACGGGATATCCAGCCATTATAAAGCGCTGTAGCGACGGATTCGCTCGTGATATCTGTGAGAGGAACTGCTTCGGGCCATCTTGTGTAGCGGTCTACCATGGTAAGGCAATACCTGAAGCCTCGGGATGGTGGCAGCGGTCCTACCAAATCCAAGTGAATGTGTTCAAATCTGTTGTTCGGCAATGGAAATGTTCCTATTTGACATTTCGTGTGTCGTTGAACCTTAGAGCGCTGACATGCAATGCACGTGCGAACCCAGGTAGTCACGTCTTTGTTAATAGATGGCCACACATACCTGCTACTAATTAAACGTAGTGTTGCACGTTTTCCCGGATGTGCTGGCCCATGGAGTGCATTATAAATTCGTTGACGTAGTGGCTTTGGCACGTAGGGACGTATTCGGCCTGTTGACGTATCGCAGTGCACTGGAAGGTTGCTGTCTGCGGGTATAAGCTGCTGTAATTGGAGCGACGACCTGCTTTGTAATAGCTCTTGTAATTCGTCGTCCTTTTCTTGCTCACGGGCTAGTTCTTCCGTGTCGACTGCAGTGTTCAGGTTAATAGTTTCTAGGCGGGATAGAGCATCTGCTACGGTGTTGTCACTACCGGCAATGTAAACAATTTCAGTCGTAAACTGGCTGATGAAGTCGAGCTGCCGTTGCTGTCGCGGCGAGGCTTTGTCAGTCTTTTGCCGGAACGCGTATGTAAGCGGCTTATGGTCTGTTTGCACGATCACACTTCTACCTTCAATCATGTACCGAAAATGTTTAATCGCAGCATAAATTGCTAATAGTTCGCGATCGTATGCACTATATTTACACTGCGCACTGCTTAGCTTCTGGGAAAAAAATGATAGTGGCTTCCACTCATTCTCTTGGAATTGTTCCAGGACGGCACCAACAGCATAGTCCGATGCATCTACCGTGATGGAGAGCGGGTCGTTGTCAGACGGATGCGCGAGTAAGGCCGCGTTCGCGAGATCGCTCTTGCATGCTTCAAATGCTTCCTCTGCTTCCGGCGTCCATGCGATTGGCCTCTTGTCGTTGCGTTTGCCATCTTTACAGTAGCTGTTAAGGATGGCTTGCGTTTTTGCGGCGTTTTTAACGAATCGTCGATAAAAATTGATGATGCCTAAAAAACGACGGAGTTCGACAATTGTTTGCGGCTTCTTCATCGACCTGACGGCTTCAACTTTGGCAGGTAGCGGGGTAGATCCAGCTTCCGAAATTAGGTAGCCTAGATATTCTAGCTGTGTAGCACCTAGGATGCACTTTAAAGGATTTACTGCAACACCGTAGTCGTCGAGTCGCTGAAAAACTTGCCGTAGGTGGTCCATGTGTTCCTGCTCATTGCTTGACGCTACCAGGATATCGTCTATGTAGCAGTAGCAGAAGCTTAATCCTTGCAAGACGCTGTCCATAAACCGTTGAAAAGATTGGGCAGAATTACAGAGACCAAAAGTCATATATGGGAACTCAAAGAGTCCAAAGGGTGTAATGACAGCTGTCTTGGGGATGTCCTCTTCGGCAACTGGGATCTGATGATATGCCCGTACTAGATCTAACTTCGAGAAAAATTTCTTACCATATAATTTATAAGAAAAATTCAGGATGTGGGCGATCGGGTAGCGGTCCGGGACAGTAATTGCGTTCAGACGTCGATAATCTCCGCAGGGTCGCCATTCTCCAGATTTTTTGGAAACGAGATGAAGTGGACTTGCCCAAGGGCTGCTAGATGGCCTACAAATACCTTGCTCCATCATATAATCGAATTCGGCTTTCGCTGCCTTCTGCCTATCTGGGGGCAAGCGGCGAACTCGTTCGGCTATAGGTGATCCCGTTGTGTTGATGTGGTGCACTATTGAGTGTTTTTGAACAGGTGTGAGCACTGTACTACGAGTAATGTTGGGGAATTCCGCTAATAGTTCGTGAAACACGGAGTTTTTAGCAACAGTTGACACTTTGGTTGTTTCACAACAAAGGATTTCCGCTACCGTTGACATTTGGGTAGTAATGTCGATCAACCGGCGATTTTTTAAATCGACGAGCAGGCCATGGTAACGTAGAAAATCCGCGCCAATGATAGGTCGAGCGACGTCGGCTTCTAGATACTTCCACCGGAATGACCTGCGTAACCCTAAATTGAGGCACAGTGGCAGTTCCCCAAAGGTGTCGATTGCAGATCCATTTGCGGCAAATAATTTGTACGGCGTCGGCTTTTTTTGTCGGTTTTTTTTGCTCGGAGGAATTACAGATACATCGGCGCCGGTGTCGATCAGAAAGCGGGTGCCAGTTTCTTTGTTGCTTATGAACAGGCGGCTTTGGGGTGGACCGTCGCTGACCGCCTCCACTAACGACGGCTGGTCTCGTTTCCCGTTTGCGATGGCATATTCACTCGATAGCTACAGGGCTGCTTGCATTTTCTGGCATTTACGCCGAACCTGCGGTGATAAAAGCATTCGCCATTTGCGCTGGGTCCTCTCGAACGTGATCGGGATCGCATACGCCAAGGTCGTCGACCTCGTGAAAGTTGTTCGACCTTTTCGGTGAGTTCAGCGATCTGCTGCTGTAGTGAGGCGACTGAACTGCCAGATATTACGTCACCAGATTGCGGTTGCGCAATGGGTGTACAACTGACAGCGGCTATACTGGCTCTGCTAATTTCTGTTATTTTGTCTGCCATTTCAGCTAATTTTTCTAGTTTTTCGTCCTTACTGACAGACAAGACGATCTGCACTTGGGAAGGCATTCTCTGCAGCCATAACGTGCGCAAGACGCTTTCGTCGATTTGGGATGTGGTGGCACTTTTCATTTCCCGTAAAAGCTGCGACGGACGACGGTCTCCTAATTCCATCTCTGTTAGTAATTTGCGCAACGGTTTCTCTTTCGAGTCTGTGAACCTTGCGATTAGCTGCTTTTTGAGGGTCTCGTACCTATTTTGCTCAGGCGGGTGCTGAATTATGTCTGCAACTTGTTGTAGCATGGCCGAATCCAACTTGGCGACGACAGTGTAATACTTGGTAGTATCCGATTTGATTTTGAATTGAAAAAACTGTGCATCTACCTGCGCAAACCATAACGCTGGGTTGTTTAGCCAAAATGGCGGCAACTTCACGTAGCGGACCTCGTTGATGTCTCCGCCGATATCGTGGTCATCCGCGCTGTGGGACTGGGGGTCGGGCGACATCTTGCAACTAGAGCACTTAACGATTCACTTGAATGTTTATTTATTAAATTGTGTTTGGAACTTCCAATCCGCACAACACGTGGTTAGGTCGATTGTTCTTTGCCCTCGTTTCGCGTTTAAAATCGTCGCGGGTCACCAATTTTAGTAGATACCTAGCATTTACTTTATATAAAAACCAGGCATGTGAACTAACTAATTTATTTACAAAATTTTACAATTAACGTGTTGCAAAGTTACAGGAGTATTTTTAAGGCACGCGCGACAACCGGTAGCTTCGCCCGTTGGTGGTCGACCCCCACGCTTGAGCCCTTGGCGGTAAGGGTAGCCGTTCTGTTTCCCTTCGCGTCGTTTGGGGGCTAACGTCCGGTGCGTCCTGGGCGCCAAGTATGAAAATGCTTTTGGTCGCCACATGGTGATGACATTCTTCTTGCCGTAACAGCCAACAAATCCACAATTGTTTGTTTCCGAAATACAGGATATAAAGTAATTACAGACGTGGTATGCAAGCAGAAGGCTTGATCTACAGGAAGAACTACTACGAATTGTTCAAGCTGCAGCAACAATTGCCTTAGAAGAAATCAGATTGCAAGTGTATGAGATAAACAAGTATCCACCATCGGATAATTTTTTACATGATGGAAATACGGTCATTCCTGAAACATAGCATACTTCTCTGAAAGATGTAATTTTGAAAAATAAGCGTGGCCCTCCAGAGAAGTGGCAGAAAAAATGCACAGCTTTGTCTCATGCCATAATATCTGCAGTAAGACCTAGATCATTCTTGTCGCCTCTACGAATTGGATTCGGACCATTTCTCTGCAAAAAATTCGGATCCAAGCAGCTAATAGACATGTTGTCATCGCTCGAATTTTCTTCGTCTTACAGTGAATCTATTCTTTTTGAAATATCCGCCGTTATGCGTCCCAGAATTACGATTGAGGCAGGTGCGTTCTCTCAATTCGTATTCGTCAACGCAACCAACACCTTAGATGGTCTCAGGACTTTTCACGCCATGGGCGGTATTCATTGCGTGACACCCAAAACTGCAATTACTCCGGATCAAGTTATTCCACGTTTTTCGCGGATACCGTCAGCAAAAGTCATAGGGCAGTACGGATCGTTACCGTTACAAGTTTTTCATAAGAAGATCGAATCGGGTTTGAAGGCTATTACGACTGCAGATTTGGAAGCAATTCATCCTGTCTCCAGCGAAGTGGTGCAGTCGGCTTATAATTTCCTGTGGCTTTATGGGAAGTGGGCGAATTTTCCATCTATATGCGGGTGGAATGGTTTTATGGAGCAGGCGACACTTGCCGAACCCTTCCAAATATTGCAGGTGTTATGTCTGGCATTCATAAACGCTCCTTCTAGTGAAACTGTTCTTCGTTCGGCTTCGGATAACTGTAAATCTTTGAATCAACAAACCTGCTTCGTAACTTTCAACCAACCACTTTATATGAAAGCTCGAGATATCATCTCTAGTTGCGGCCAAGATTCTGATTTGAACAAGATGGTCGTAAGACTTGGAGGATTTCACTTAGTGATGTCATTTATGGGATCCATAAGTTATATAATGTCTGGAAGGGGGCTTAAGGAACTCATCAATGTCATTTACGCGCAAAATTCAGTCGAAAAAATGTTAGTAAGGCACGCGAGTTAAATAAAAAGACCGTCGAAACGACTTTTTAAAAACCACTTTTATTTTACAAGGGCAATGCTGCTCGTTGGAGCTCAAAGATACAGACAGACAATTTCTTACATCTAACGTGTACTCTAAGAAGCTGAAGATAAAATAGCATGCACTAGCTTATATAGTATTTCTAATCAGCTGAGATAAGCTCAACTTCCAAGTATGCCTCAAGACCGGATGCAGGTGCATACAAGGTTACAAAGTCAGCACTTTAAACAATAAATGATTCATTCTTCAGGGTTGCAAGATAAGCATTTCTAGACAATAGCGGGATATGTTCAGGAAAAACTAAATTTGCCTTCTTGAATCTTACAAAGGTAAAAAGAAATTTAAACTTATGCATTTACGTTTTGTGACTCAAAATCTTTATTTAAAAATCTAATAAGTTTAATTTTCATTGTGTTTTTATTATAACACATGCATAATATAAAAATAATTATTATAAGAATAGTTAACAGTGTAAATATAATTGCAGACACACTTACACCCGTATTCATAGTCGTTCGCCAGCGGATCGCCGGCGACTCGCCAGAGATTCGATGAAATAGTATGTTGGCGGCACTGTACGTCTATGTCAAATTCGAGGTGATCAGGTTAGGTTTTTAGTCAGTTTTGACAGAAACTGACACAAAATCTAACCTGCTAACCTCGAATTTGACATAGACGTACAGTGCCGCCAACCTACTATTTCATCGAATCTCTGGCGAGTCGCCGGCGATCCGCTGGCGAACGACTATGAATACGGGTGTTAGATTATTGAACTTATCATAATTTACAGGTTTTAACAAATCTTCATATTTATTAAGCTTAATTCTGTCTTCAACTAATTTTTAAGTATCGACAGGAATCAAGTCAATTTTCGAAATGTTTATATGATCTGATTCAGGAATTATTAATCGGTCAATATTTGAAATTTTTAAATTAACAATTTTGTTCGAAGCTCTTTTAGCAGTAAATAACATATGTTCTTGATTTATTAAAACAACACAGTCTGAACTTAAATGAAAAAGGTTAGAACCAGAGATTGCTTTTCTAAAATTCTGTTTATTACATTTAACGTCCAATATTGCTTCAGAGGGACAAGATAATAGCCATGTCCCAGAATTTATTTGCGATAGTTTGATTTCTGTCAAATTGAACAAATATGGGGTACATGTTTTATTATTATTAAATGAAAGTAGTTGCGTTTTGCACAATTTATCGTTGGTAATTTCAAAATAATTATTTTCATTACAAGAATACTATTTTTAACATTGAATAATAAAGTATTACAAGTGGCAAAAAATATTTAATTTCATTAAATTCATTTTTATTTCAAGTAGATAACATGTTGAACAGCCCTCGTATGTGTTGTAAAGTTATTGTAGCGGTAAAAATTATAATGACTCAAAACTGCTGTGCCTGAACTAATCTATAAATTGTTACCGTGTACTTATTAGCACATAATTAACGTTTAAAACCATTTTAAAAATGTAAATTTCGTCTAGCAAATTACAGAAAATCGTCTTTATACTTTTTTTTTCTCGATAACGGTTGCAGATACGAAAAAACTGCAAGAGAACAAAAAGATTCTAAACAAAACAGAAAACTCAATTTGTATTTTAGAATCTAACAGCGACAGCGGCGCACCGCAAAAAAGTTTAGGGGGGGAAAAGGAAGCATGACCCCTGAAAAAATATCTCCCTGTAGATTCTCACAACCATTTGATATTCTCAATGATGTAATCCCTGCAGCGTAACCTGTATTCCAAATTTGAGCTAAATATCTCAAAAACTGCAGGAGCTATAAAGGAAAAAGTTAAAAGTTAAAAAAAATTGACCGGAAGTCGACCTCGGAAAAGAAATCCGATTTCCGGTTTCTATATATTTTTGGAATCTACTCTGCAAGCTGAGTCAAATGATATATATCTCGTCCTCCTAAAATATAATAATAACAAGTTAATAAGTAGGAATGATCATACGGAATTGAAAGTTTTTAATAAAAATTGGAAATGGTATTAATCGTATCATGCGATAATTGTTGGTTTTGGAAGTAAGGGGTATTTCAAAGATAAATGTAATTCTATTTTGAATCTGGTAAACTTTTGTAATAATAATGGATTTATATAAATGTAAATACTGCGGCTCTGCCGGATAAGGAATAGTTAGGACTTTTTCTGAAATACTACTGAGATATATAGAAATTTCGTGGAAATTTTTGATTAAATCATAATTGTCGATTAGTGACATGTGCATTTGTTGATTTTGCACAAAAGTTTACGCATTTTCTAATTCCAAACAGGTATTAATAAGTAGTTGTAAAGATTGAACTGCTTCCATTAAAACCATTTTTAAAAAGTATCTGGCAAGATTTTTACTTAATTCCTCATTTTGCAAAATTATTTTATAGTTCTGCCTAATAATACTTGACTTATTACTATATCGTTAATTACTGATATTGTGTCATTTAAAATTTTGGTTTGTTCTAATATAATACCATTATGAACTTTGTTACTTTCTTGTAATTTGGTAATCATTGATTCGTATCTAACTCCATCGATGGCGTCGAGGTTGCCAGTTAAATATTTGAAAGCGGATCCTAGTCTGTCAAAAAGTCATCTTTTATTAATTTTATGTTTAATATCGGGAAATAATTGATTCAGCTTTTTCTATGTATTGTTTTAGTATTATAAGTAAATTATTATGATTGATAACAATACTATCGTCAATTTTCTTAAATTTTGCATATTCAATAACATAACTCTTGTTTTCAAGTAACGGTATAATTTGCATTAAATTATTTCTAAGTGCGTCATAGTTAATAAGGATAGGGGTATAATCTATATTTCTAATAAGCGTCCATTCGCTTTGGTTGAGAAATACATTACCTAAATTTAAGGGATATAGTCCTGGGTTATCTTTTAAGCTATTTACAGTTATATCGCCATGTATAACAGGTGATTAAATAATCAGGATACAGGCGATCCGGATAACTTGCCTGAAAAAAAGAATTATTGTCTTTTAGTTAATGAGTTTTATATTTTATGTTTGCAAGCCAGATTTAATTTTTAAATTTGCTTTTCTTTAGTATCGATTTGTTTGCATTGTAATATTTCATAAATATTTCTCATTCGGATTATGTGACCAGATAACTAATTGTGATAATAGGCTTCTGTGGTAATAGGTTTCTGTGATAATAGGTTTTTGTGGTATCACAGTGATTAATTTTATATTGATTCTTTAAACAATTTTGGGTTTGATTTTTAAATTGTTGTAAATGTTTTTTAGCAATATCTATTATAGGGGTTTTTTGCTGTGAACGTTTAGTTTTAACGTAAGAATTATTGTGATTATAAAAATTACTTGTATTTAGTAGCTTGTTTGTTTGCTAAATATAATTTTTACTTGAGTTTTTTTTCTGACTTAAATGATCTAGTCTGAAATTTTTCTTAAGTTGTTATTTTAAAATACTTTTCTGATTCATTTATGTTTAAATTATTAAATCTAACAAGTTGATTTTTGTTGTCGATTTCATAATCTTCTAAAAAAAGGATTATAAATATTAATTTCTTGTATTTCATTTGGAGTATTAATTACGCGGTTTAAAATCAATTATTGTATAGTTTCAATTGCTGAAAGCATGATTAATTTTTCCATTGGCGTAACTAGGATTTTTGGCTGGGGAGCGCCAGGCCCCCCAATCAACCATCGTCTATACTTCTATACCTATGAAGACATGAATTTACGTACATATATAACTTTTTCGGATACATCTATTTGCTTGTTTTTTTGACGTTGTTATACGAAGGTAACCCCATAAATTTCTGCAGTCTAATAAAACAAAGATGTGTAGTCAACATTTGTTTTTATTATTGTTTCACAAAGTGTTTGCCCTTAAACTCGAAACATTTACGCATTCAGTAACACCAATTTTCAAAACAAATTTCACTCTTCTTGAGTAACTTGAGAAACAAGGTTTTTGAAGCTTTCCACTGCATTTTTGAGAGTTCCAAACGCACACCACGCATTTAATCCTGTAATGGAGGAAATAGAAAGTAATCGGAAGGTGCTAGGTCGGGACTGTATGAGGATAACTTAGCAATATTAACCCGGAAGTCTCTAATAAACATTATTTTGTTTGATGTGTGGTATGACTAGAAGCATTGTCATGGTGCAGAACGATCTCACTTCTTAGTACCCTAACCCAGCTTTTTGAATAACGTCTGGCAGCCATTCTGTTGTGTGCCATTCTGCGGTAACCGTACATTTATTTTCAAGCACGACAGTTGTGATAGGTCCTATGAAAGGAAGCAAGTAATCATTTTTTACCAACTCCTTGAGATAGCTTCACTAAAACTAGGTTAGGATCTGTTGGAAACACTCATTGTGCAGACTGCCGCTTAGATTCGGGTTCAAATGTATATATCCAGCTTTTGTCACCAGTTATAATGTAAACTGCTTTAGATCTACCTTCATCATATTTCTTATACCATTCCACATGCTGTTGTTGTGTTTCTGTTAAACTGTGTGGTATCCACCCACAACATACTTTTATTACACCTAAATGATTATGTAAAATCTTTTTTATTGCAGTCATGCCAATGTCCAAAATGTTTTTAATAATTCTATATGTGACTCGATTGTCCTCTTGAATCATTCTTCGCCCAGCGTCTATATTCCTATAACGAACTGAAATTGGTCCTCCTTCGCGAAAATCATCGCTAACTGAAAATCGTTAAAATTTAAATTCATTAAACCACTTATTTCAAAATTAACTGTATAGTAACTGGTGCAATTATCAAAACAAAATGTGAACTGTTAATCTAAAAAACAACAAATATTTGTTTCCTGGCAATTTTGATTTCCATGGTGTACTTGATCTATTGGTTTGCAGAAATTATGGGTACTACCATCGTAATACTATATTTTTAAGTAGCATATCAATAAATTATTTCTCGGTTGATCAACAACATAAAACACGTATAGATTACCTCTTGCAAATCAATGAAGTTGACGGTAAAAAATACTAATCCATGAGAAACAGATTTTTTTGGGAAACATCAGTTGGTTTACATTTACATAATTTTCATTTTTTTATCCGTATGGTCAAGGCAAATACTTTTTGAAAACATCAATATCCTCTTAATTGTTATTGCCATTTCTCTTTGTTCTATCTTGGGCTGAAAACTGAAAATTCAAGCACCCAAAATTATTTTTACCACATGAAACACTATTAAACATAAAATTCTAGATCGTAGTCTTCAAAGCGATAAACTGAACTCTTTAGGCAAGGCAAATATCCAAGTAGCAAGTCACCGTAAGTCTGAACTGGATGAGCCTATAATAGGTAGCTATATGTGCACAGGGAATATTTGGTGATGCACTAAAGTTTCCAGCTCATTGTACTTACCCGCAAATGAAATAATTGCAATTCTTTTTTCTATGCACATAAATTGACCCTTTATTTATAGAAAACTTAAGAGAAACTAAAAAAAATATTCAGACGAAAACAGTCCTTGCAACGTTCATTATTAGCAAAACTAAATTGCATTTGTGCACTAATAATGTTTTCTCTTTCATATTATTATTGACTAGAGCTATCCGTCCCACAAATGGTATTCATACTATGTTTTTAAGCCAAAAAAAGGTAATACAACCAAAGAATTTAAAAACGTGTGAGGGTCAATAACAACCCCCTTAGTTTAAATAGGTTAATAAAAAAGCAAATTTTTAAATGTATTTAACTTCTATTTTTCTGGGGTAGGCCAGACGGTAGTCTGGGGAGGGCCTGGCCCCCCTGGCTTCCCCGCTAGTTACGCCAATGAATTTTTCATTAAATTTTAGTTTTGGAGCTAGTTTAGTTCCATTTCTTTTTATTGCTGGTAAATTTACGAATAAATCTGAACGCGAAAGTACTGTACGTTTTTTTTTGGCAAAATCTTAATTTTTAAGCTTGGAAAAACTGCATTGATTTCGTTTTTTTTTTCTTGAATTTCTTGTTTAAGTTTTTACGGGTTGTAATAAAATGGTATCGTAGCTCTTTTTGTTTGAATGTGCATCCATTTATAATATATTCGTGCAGATAAATTTGAAAGTAAGTCGGATCCAATAAGTCCTTTAAATTCTTGGTGAAAATTGAATAAATAACACGTATGTGTTCCGTCTTCATAAAAAAGATTGGAGATTGGTAAATCTGCTGCAAAATTATGTTGTGAAGCTCCATGAGATGTAACTATCTCGAATTCTGTTTCATAAATACAATTTGGAAAATGTTATACAAATTCTGGAGAAATTATTATTTGTGAGCTACCAGTGTCAATTATACGGAAGATCTGATTGTGGATTTATATTAAAAGTTACCGGGCTCCATAGCTCACTGGTAAGCATTCTGGCTACTGATCTAAGGGTCTAGGGAGTTCGATCCCCGATCCTGGTGAGGTTTTTGAAAATTAAAAAAATGCAGATGAAAACCTCTGCAGAATGCCATCATTCGGAAGTGATGTAAATCCGTGGGTCCCATGTTACTACGATGTGTAGCATGTAAAATATCCCCTGCTAGAAATATCCCCTGCTAGGGTTCGAACTCCTTAATCTCGGCAAAATAGGCCAGTCAATTTAGATATTTACTTGACAAAAATACTACCTGAAAAGTGAGCATGTAGTTTTATAGAGCAAATCACGTAGAATTGAATGAACTAAAAAGTAACAGCTGAATCAGTGGAGAAGTGATTCAAAATTGCGGTCAAAGTAATAAAAAAACGGTTTTTTGCATATAAAAGAGCAAAAGAGCGATGGATTTTTTCAAAAAAAAAATAGGCTTATGTAGTTTAAAAAAACAAATAAATTAAGCTGTCGACGTTCAAAATCTATTCATTGGAAAAAAGTTATGGCTAAAAAACCCCTAAAAATAACCGATTCTTCTATTGTTCTTAACTTTGAAACAAAAATACATATAACGTTGAAGTTTTCAGAACGCATAGTACTCGATGAGCAGAAAACGCACGATTTTAAAATTTGAAAAAATGTTGATTGCTTTTTGCATAAATAATTTTTTTCGAAAAAAATACGTTTTCGCATAAATTGATTTACTCAGCTTACAGAAGTCGTTAGTAATCAGCAAGGCTTATTTTATTCCTTACGAGTTTTACTACCACACACAATATAAGCGCAAATTTTTTTTGGACTTCCAAATATATCGCCCAATAGCTACCGTAAAACGGGGTTACTTTGTCACCCCGGGGCTACTTTGTCACCTTGTGCGCGCTAATGGTTTTGAATTTGTTTTTCAAATTTGTTTTTGTTAATTTGTGTTTGTGATAACACCAGTGCCTTTTGCGTGTTCTAATTGACTAGGAAAAAAATGAGAACGTATGAAAAAACCCCGGGTAGCTGAACCTACCACAACTTCACCGAAGAACATGTGGCCGAAGCGGTGCGTGCGGTACAAGATGGTATGAGCAAAAAACAGGCGGCCAGGGTTTATCAAATTCCACGGAGTACACTTACTAATAGATGCCTTGGTAGGCATACAAAACCTAGAGGTCATCCAACCATCCTTAGTTCGGAAGAAGAGACCGTCATTGCAAGAACCCTGGGCGTCGTGGCAGATTGAGGCTTTCCGCTTACGAAGGCTGATATCAAGCAAATAGTGAAAAAATATTTGGACAAAAAGGGTGTTGTTATGTGAGGCCTTCAAGTGACTGTTATATGAAAATATATTTATGTTGTGTCATTTCACAAGCCAAAAAAAATTATAAGTATGTATATGAATTTTACACTTTTATAACAAGAATATATATTTTTATTTATGTTCAAAAAATTGTGAAATGTAATATTTTGCACAATAAATAATAATTTTTGAAAAAAAGGCAAAAATCTTTTATTTATAAATTTTAAAAACCAAAATTATATAGATACCCAACTAATTTAAGTCCGAGGATTCCATATCTGGGGTTATTTTGCCTCTCCAGCTCTTGATACGCATTATACAAGCATTTTTAGTTAGGTGACAAAGTAGCCCCAAACACGGGGCTACTTTGTCACCCTATTACTCATTTTTTTTAAAAATTCCTATGGATGTTAGGAAGCTGGGTTTTTGGTTACACATACAAAATGGTAACGTCGGTACACGTAATTTTTTGCAAGCTAAAATTCGAAAAAATAAAAAAGTTACAGCCCAAAATGTGTCAAAAAGGTGACAAAGTAGCCCCGTTTTACGGTATTTTGTCCAATTTTGCAAAAGTGTTTGAATTGGTTCTATTTCAACATATTTACTCAAATGTTAAAAAATACATATCTCCGTATCAGCATGGATTTATAGAAAAACGTTCTACAATTACAAATTTGAGCGGTTTCACTCAGTTTGTTGCTGAAGCCTTAGATAAACAGGGTCAGGTGGACGTTGTTTACACTGACTTCTCAAAGGCTTTTGACAGAATTGGACATAGTATCTTACTGTCTAAACTTCGAGGATTTGGCTTTAGCGAGTCTTATATCGATCTTTTTAAAACATACCTAGAAGGTAGAACTCAGTATGTTATGTATAATGGTTTCAAATCTGAGGTTTATACTGCCATTTCCGGAGTTCCTCAGGGTTCTAGTTTAGGGCTCCTATTATTCATACTTTTTAGTAATGATATAGGGATCAAGTTAAATTCTAACATTTTAATGTTTGCTGATGATGTCAAGATCCTTCAACGAGTTGATCACAAGCAGGACTGTGTTAAGTTGCAGTTGGATGTTGCCTTGCTTCTCAACCGGTGTACCGTAAATAAACTAGCGTTAAATATAGAGAAATGTAAAGTTGTGACACATACACGTAAATTTACTCCGCTCATCTTTGATTATAAAATCAATTCAATAGTGTTGGCACGCTTTGAACAAACAAAGGACTTAGGCATACTGTTTGATAATGAACTTACGTTTATCACTTATATTAATAATGTGGCTGCATCAGCCCACAAAATGCTTGGCTTTATTTTGCGTAATTGTAAACAATTCACAAATACTGCAGCATTAATCACGCTTTATTTCGCCTTTGTCCGTTCAAAACTTGAATATGGCAGTATAATTTGGTATCAATTTTATGAGTATCAGAGATCAATGATTGAAGGCGTACAAAGAAAATTTTTAAAATATCTCTGACTGAAAACATTCGGTTCTTATCCTGCAAGGGGTATTGATAACGACATTTTATTGAATGCATTCCAATTTTCTTCCTGTGAAACTAGAAGAGTTTTTGCCAGCCTCACATTTCTCTATAAAATATTGCATAATCAAATAGACTGTTCTTGCATTTTATCTAGTCTTACCTTCCATGTTCCACTAGTTAATATGAGACAAAATAAAACCTTTTATCTGCCTGTCTCCAGAACTAATGTTATGCTTAAGTCGCCCATATATACAATGTGTGTTAATTTTAATGCCATAAGTAGCGAGGTAGATATTCACTCAGATAGTATACGGAATATCCTGCAAGCATCCCGTCAAATTCCTAATTGATTACCGTATTCGCTGTTATTCGATGTTATCATCTCTGCTTTGGATTACAATTATTCAAACCATTCATAATTATTACTTTATTAATGATGAAATGTTTATTTAATATTTGTATTTTCTAAATACGTTTTTGTTATTCTTATCGATAGTATCTAGGGTTAAGTTATTATATAGCCAAGATATTATTTTAATAGTTCAGTACTGATTAACTGTTGGTTTGATATTCATAATTTTAAATGTAGCTGAACTATTCCTTATTTTTTGTTTAATAGCTATATATCGTTTTTGTTGTTTATTAATGTATGTTTGTAATAACGTTTTTGTATGATTTGTCCTATAATTGGCTGCTGCTGTTGGACAATAAAGATTATTATTATTATTATTATTATTATTATTATTATTATACAAACAAAATTTTGGTGTTGCAATGGGCCAGCCTCTATCTAGTACTATTGCAGATTTGGTATTACAAAAAAATTAATCTGAAATTTTAATTAACTTAAACGAAATTAGTTTTAATAAGCGATTTGTAGATGACATAATTATTTGTACTAATAAAAACCAAATAAACAAAAATTTTAGAATCCTTAATAGCTACCACCCAAGATTAAAATTCACAATTGAAAATGAAAATAATAAAGATGAAACAAATTGGTATAGAAAAGATACTTAAACTATAATTTTCAAACGTCTATAAAATATAAAAGAAGTGTAATTAATTACTTATTCTTATCTTCAAATAAATTTCATGATATAAAAATTAAAAAAATATTATTAAAAAATAATTATCCTATTGACTTCATTAACACCAACATTAAGAGAAGAATAAATAAATTAAAAACTAATAATACAAATAATAATAATTCAGCTATCAATTTATACCCCAACTGTTTAGGACAAGAATTTAATAATAACTAAAACATTAAAAATCCATTTTACATTTCAATTCCATATATTCCAAAACTATCACTACGTTTAAATAAAATATTAACAAACAAATACAATTTTAATATTTCTTTTAAAAATTACAATACAATAGGAAATATTTTTTTAACAATCTAAAAGATAAAAAAAATCAATCTGAATCAAATATTGTTTACCAATTTAATTGTAATAATTGCAAAGCTAAATATATAGGACAATCAAAACAAAATCTAAAAAAAGAATAACAACATACAAATTCTATAAAAACATAAATTATAAACCCCAATAAACCAAATACTGCTATCTCTGATCATGCAGTGGATAATTATCATAATTTTAATTTTGACTCGCCTAAAATATTCCAAACAAAATATTTTACAAAAACGCCTTATGCAGTGTATCCCAGGATTGATGTTGCAAGAGGTGAGATGGACTAAACATTTTTGAATTTTATTTTAAGATTGTGGTATTCGGTCCTGCTTGGTCTGAAGAGAATTTTAAGAATATTTTTAGTTGTTGAAAAAAACAAATTGGTATTGACAGTGAAGCGAAAACTATTTTATTTTCAGGTAAACTGCCGTTTTGTTCATGATACGGCAAAATTTTATCAAGAAAAGTTGTTCAGAATGATAAATTATGATCTATACAAAATTTGAGAAAGATCTACCTCCTTAGATTAAACCGTTATTTTTAGATTAAACAAAATAAATTGTATTTTCTTTTCTGGTAAACTCCCCTGTTTATTTATAATACGGAAAAATTTTACTACAAGAAGTTGTTCAGAATGGCAGGACCGAATACCACAATCTAAAAATAAAATTCAAAAATGTTTAATCCATCTCACCTCTTGTAACATCAATCCCTGGACACACTGTATATGAAATGATTGAAATAAAAAAATACATATTCTATTAATTATTAAACTGACATAGATAATCTTCATTATATTTACTATAATCTTCTCTAAATATTATTATATACTTAAATTTAAAAAAAATTAATTACTATTAATATCAAGATATCCTTTACAATACACTTTTGGCATTAAGATATACCTTTGCAATAAGAAGGTTTAGATTTCAAATTTGACATCTGACATTTTATTTCTACATAATCGTTTTAAACACCTTTTCAATCTATATTGTGAGAATTATTAGTATCAACCTTTAAGCTTTTTACAATTTTAAAATTCAAAAAATTTCAGTCAACATTACATATAGTAAGAATGAATATACGTTGTTTAAATAATCTAACCTAAATCTCATTTTCCTTTTTAGTTTACTGTATTTCAACATATTGTGTATTTCTGAGGAAGTCAGCTAAGCTAACGAGACGTTTATATTGTACAAAGAAATAATTGGCTGACTAATTTTCCTAAAATGTATTAACAATAACTTTTAAAGTAAACCTCGTTTAAACACAACGCAGTAATTTTACACAGATAAATTGGAAAAACGTACATGGCTCACCGTCATACACAAATTTGATAAGAGAGTATAGTTATTAAAATATAAAAGTAATAACGATTTTCATTCTTGCATAACCGTGTTTTTGTGAAAAATATCTATAGAAGAGTTGTGGGTCAATTAAACTAAATTACTTCTTTTACAAAAAGGGTACTAGAAATCTATATATTATAATCGATGAATTTTCCCATTTTAATACAATACCAATTTTCTCCAGCGATACCAAAGGTGTAGTTACCAACTGATTTTCAGACTGTGAGTTGGGCATATCTTAAATAATTTGTGTATTTACGCAACTCAATGAAGGAATTTTAATTGATGATCGTATCAAACTGTATCCAGTCATATCTTGAAAAATAGAAAACATTTTTTACATTAAACTATTCTTTTATAAGTTATAATAAATTATAACAAATCTTCTACTTATATCTATTATTGTTTTTATCTTGAGTAATAATCCAGTAATTTTAAAAAACATGGCTTACCTTTCCATTGTTTTCCTGATGTTTTTCTCATCACTGTATGCAACAGTGGCTAAGTGATCATATTGTATGTAAGTTTATTCATTTCCTTAATAACGAACAATGCAATACTTCAAGATCACCTATTTAAAAGTAAATCCAGATGGAATTACGGTACGCTTGCTTGGCAGAGGTCATCGCTTTTATATTTGAATATATACTCCCAATTTTCTAATTGCGCAGATTTATTGTGTTGCTAGAACGAATTACCATTCACGTTGCCATTTAGAATGGAATTTCCACTACTACCTTAGAAGTGCCCAGGTATTATAAAACCACGTTACGTAATGTATGCTGGTGTCATTATTCTTTTGAATGGGACCAGTTACATAGTTACCCCCTCACGTAAAGACGACAAAGAAGTACAAAGCCATTCCTTCAGGGGTACCTCAGTGTGGTTTATATGTTCTTAAGAGTTGACAGTGTTTCCAACCATGTTGGGAATATTAAAAGTAATTATTTTAGTGGTAGTTGTTGCTGAATGGACGGAAGGAAGGCCGCACGGATTATCATATGATGAAGTGGCAAAAATGTAAGTCCCATTACCTATAGAACGTACAACTATTTTAATTTCAATAAGCAGTTGACTATAGTTCATCAAAATCTATGGCTCCTATTCAGAATTATGAAACATATTAAGACTTCTAATTGGGGTTTTAAATGTGAATTTAATTTCAAACTTTATATAATGAAATTAGAAGCTGAAGTTAATCTTAATTTTCTCGTGCTCATGCCTAATTTTTAAAAGTTGCTTATAGCAGTCTTTTTTACAATAAGAAGCAAAATATTAACACGCATGGTAACCCATTGTACTGTCTACTCTCTATTTTTCAGACTCGAACAGATAAGTGGCAACATTGGTGAATATGGAAATATAAAGTTAATCAACATCGTGCCCGCCAGACTTGTGTATGCAACTGTTATTCAACAACCGAAAACGACCCCGCAACCCTCGTATGGGGGTGGCACACAACCTGAAATTAATAAACATGCAGCGGACTCAATACTTGGTACACGGGGACGATAGTGTCATAATATATAATTTAATACTGTTACTTTGTAATATATTCGTCTTGTCCATTCTAGCGATTCCATATTTTATGTAATTTTAAGAGAAATCAGCTTCGTGAAAATATAACAAACCTAACAAACTTTTTATTAAACATAAGAATTAAAAAATATTTTCATTTTTTGCAACAAAAATCATATACGGGAATACATAAAAAAATTTAAATCATCTCCATGCTATCCTAATTGCCACGGCAATTTTCAGAAAATTCGCATTGTCAGTGATGGCAGCAGTTGGTATGAAAAGGTGGTAATAATTTATGTATATAGTTTAAGTCCCCTTTCGGATTTGTGAAGGCCACCGAAGTTTCAAATCACTTCCTGAAACATATAGAATATATGGAGCTGTTGTGTGAAAAAGTGGAACACATATTAATGTATATTGCTACGGTCTTTCTGACTTTATTTTATTTTATTACTAGCCGACCCGGCAAACGTTATTCTGAACGCATCTTCTGAATATGAATCAAGTCAGACCATAAATTAACCACACTTGGATGAATGCTGTAATTATAATTAGCATCGTAATGGAATGCATCAAGATTTAAATCAGCGTGCAGTGTTCGTCTGGATCGAGCAGTGCGTACGCGAACGGTTTCGAGTGTTGCTTCCCGTTACTCGTCTGTTTCTGAAGCTCGGGATGCCTTTTCGCTTGTCGTTTCTATTCCTTACCTAGATTGTCCAAGGCTCGAAAATGTAAATAGAACAAATCAACTGTTCGACTCTCTCTCTCTCTCGCTCTCTCTCTCTCTCTCGCTCGCTCTCTCTCTCTCTCTCTCTCTCTCTCTCTCTCTCTTACTGTACAATGACAATTAGGACACATACACATACATAAAAACTCATAACACTTTATAGGCAATATAAATACTTAATATTTGATATTAAATTCAATTTCAATATTGTATGTTTACAATTTTAAAATCTGTAGCTAGGCAATACACAAACTTTAATTTTATTCTGTTAAGTAGGCCTTGCTTTACTGAACACTTTTATTTTAAACTAGTGAATCACCCGACCTACGCTTCGGTGGGAAAGGGTGCTACACGTCACAATCAGATTGATAGCTGAACATTAAAATTACATGATTTAATTGTTCTTTAAATTTGACGTCGAAACCGGCGGTGAAGAGTTCATTGTGAACGTAACACATCAGCTGTTTCAACCGATTGTAATTTAATTTTACTTTACTTTTTAGTACTTTTTTTGAAAATAAAAACCGCCCTACGATCTAAGTCTAAAACTTAGCAAAATTTTACGCTATCATACAATTTAATCGGTCTTCGGAGGAGATAGCGAACAAACATACCAAGAAAGAGACCACCGATTTTATGGTATCGATTTTATTATTCATTAATTTACAAATACTTGATTAAAATCAATTACGTACTTTCTATTTTATCAATATCAGTTTATTTTTAAAAATTATTTACATCCTCAGATCTGGTTATCATTTATTTAAGTTGGTGTACAGTTACATTTTATTATAGCTTTTTTCGTTGAGCTCATACCTTGCTTATGACTGGCAAATGGAATCTACTCCAGCAACAGTTTTCTTCCTCTCGTACCGTATTCAGTAATTTCGTTCATATAGGTTAGAGGCATATACACTTTAAATCTTTATTAGTTAAGACGCAAACTATACTTACTAAGGTTAATTGGTATCACATTTATTTTAGTGCATATCAGTATTTTATTTTGGAAAAATTGAATGTTTACCCTTTTAACTGAAATTTTATGAATTTGTGTCATTAACATTTTAATTTTGCATAAAAATTTTTTTATTTTCCTCTTTCTTCAAAACCTTAAATATCATTCCATTTAATTCATATTAAAATACAGATTCCTGCTTATCAAACTTATGACTTTTAATAACATAAGTCAGATGTCTAGGTTAAACCAGCTGTTATGTGTGCGTGCTTCCAACCAGTGTTGCCAACAGTCGAGAATCGGTTTCCACCAGAAGGTCAAATAAAATCTACCAGAATTCCACTAATAATAATTTCTTTTGCCAGAATAATCTTTTATTCACAACTTTACAACAGCACCGATAAACAAAAGTAAAAAAATAACATTAACATTTAAAATATTTATTTCCTATTTTTATTAAAAATAGGAAACATAAACAGTACAACACAAACATACAGTTGCTGTTAAAGGTGTAGATTCCCAGTTATGCTGCTTTAATTCACTTTTTAACAGAAATATTGAATGTTTTATTCGTTAAAAGTCTCATCAACAAAATGCAAAGCGCAAGTGACGTAAGATTCGTGAGAGAACCCTTTTATAAACTAGTTTTACATGTTTTTCTCCAAATTACGAGCAGATAATTTGAAAAAATCTCCCATTATTTGAACCAGATTTTTTTCCCGCAAAATGCTATTATACTTACTTGAATCATAGCCAGCTTTATCAGTTTCCGCTACGACTCAGCTGGTATGAATGAAGCTGGCCATGCTTCAATAGTGTTGAGATTGCTTTTGACTACTAGTTTATAAAATTGAAGAAAAATACCAGAAATTCACTAAAAAATTTGTGTAATCTACCAGATTTTCTACTATCTACCAGATTGAAAATTAGTCCACTAAATACGTGTTTCATTTTACCAGATTTACTAGAAAATCTACTAAGTTGGCAACACTGCTTCCAACTGTTTTATATCAACAACCCTTTACACAATAAATACAGTAGTATATCAATGCGGGTTCTGCGCCACGGTAAAGGTAGATGAAGGTAAAGGTGCATTTAGGTAAGGTGCATTTAAGAGAAGCAAGGTTGATAGGGAGCTGCAGGTGCATTAGGTGTTTCAGGAAGTGCATTGAAGAGGTGGAGGTAGTTTGAGAGGTGCAAGGTGCATTTAGGCGTTGCAGGTGGTTAATTAGATAAGTAAATAGTGCATTTAGACGTTGCAGGTATAAGTTCATTTGATAGGTGCATTTAAAGGATGAGAAGTTTAAGATATTTGTAAAGTTGGGATAGGTCAATAGAAAAAATAAAATTGCCTGTGGTCGGATTCGAACCAACAATGTTTGGATGAAAGCCTTGAAGCCAACCGCCTTAACTATTGCGGCATGGAGATAAGAACTGTTTTAAGAAGCACTAGAACGTGAAGGATTGTGTAATTATAGCAATTGTAGTTATCTTATCTTTATTGCTGGTCGTTGAGTTTAAATTGTTTGTATGGAAACGTATTACGTAAACTGGGTACTGATTTGAGCATTTTTACGCGCATGAACGTGTGTGCGCGTCAAAATGCTCAAGTCAGTATCCAGCTATAAAACCGACAACCAATGAATTGCGTTCATGCGTGTTGCCGCGTAAGCGCACGCAAATTCGGGCTGGTACTGATTAGAGCAATTTTACGCGCAAACCGTTCGTGCCCGCAAAAATGCTCAAGTCAGTACGCACCTTTAGATGTTTGATTTTATGAGGTAGGTACCTCTTAAGGTGCGTACTGACTTGAGCATTTTTGCGCGCACGAACGGTTTGCTCGTAAAATTGCTCTAATCTGTACCAGCCCGAATTTGCGTACGCGTTTACTAGACATCCTCTCCAATTGCATGTATTACAGGGTGAGTGAATTTCTTCAATTTCGATTTTGGCAATGTAATGCAATTAGCTGAATTTTGTCGGGTATTTTTTGCGTCACCTGTGAGTTGCAAAACATTAGCGATTCCGCTTGCTTGCGAATTTCATCCAGGCGCCACCCGGGGGTTGTGAAAACTTCTGCGATTTTTTCTACT
This sequence comes from Agriotes lineatus, assembly GCA_940337035.1. Classification (NCBI taxonomy): domain Eukaryota; kingdom Metazoa; phylum Arthropoda; class Insecta; order Coleoptera; family Elateridae; genus Agriotes; species Agriotes lineatus. Next base: position 141,088 of record CALNHX010001513.1, read on the forward strand.
TCGGAGGGACCTTCTGCTTATGGGAGCCTATTTCGAGTTTGGGTCTCATCGCCTGAGCGCTTTGCTATGGCATTTGCTGGGGTCCTCAGATAAGTAGCGTACGACCTAATGACCTGTGTTAATGATATTTTTACCGCAAACACTGTGAAAGAAACTGAAGCTGTTCTTAATATGTAATTATACATTTTACTAGTTTAATATTAGATTGCTCATTGAATTGTGCTAATCACTGCTAGTTTAGCGTTAATTGGGGGTGCACCTTTCGAGTAAGTAACGCTTAATCAAAAACTACAAAATTTCCGTACTGGTTACTATATGCAGCGTTGTTTAATAAATCTAATGCGCTGTTTATATCATTCACTGCCGGGTTTAGTTACTGCTACATTTGGTATTTCAGATATTGTGTTATATTTTGATGCGATTCAAACTGAGTTTATAAGTTCTGGACCTATCTCAGTATATTTGTTGTAATTGCAAAGCTTGTTGGCGCTCATTATATTTGGTAATTACATCATTTATAGAACTGCATCCGTCTCCATTGAGTCTAGCTGGCGGGCTCTCAAATACGTATACTCTCGTAGCATTGCGATATATGAAAATATTTAAGGAATATATAGTTAAAAAACTTTTACTCCTAATAACATAATGTACTATTTTCTACAATCATAGATTTTACTAATATGCAAATTTATTTACTTATTACAAATATCATTCTTTCGACAACTTTTGAAAATTGTATTTTGTTCAATTTAAGCTTCATGGATTATATGAATAACTATTTAACAACACACTACCAAAATTAAGGTGTTTCTTCCTTTTCTTCCATATTCTTACTCTTCATAGCTCGGTACTGACTTGAGCATTTTTACGCGCACGAACAGTTTACGCGTAAAATTGCTCTAATCAGTACCAGCCCGAATTTGCGTGCGCGTACGCGGCAAGACGCACGAACGCAATCCATCGCTTGTCGGTTTTATGGCTGGGTACTGACTTGAGCATTTTTACGCGCACGAACGGTTTGCGCGCACACACGTTAGTGCGCGTAAAAATGCTCAAGTCAGTACCGAGCTTATGGTTCTGGATAAACGCTTTCGATGATTCGTTGAGCTTTTTATGCGTAAATAACAATATAGTAGCTGTAGTCATTAACTTGATTTTAAAATTGTCTCTTCGCGGGTTTTAAATATTGTTTACTGTATCATAAATTAAGGGAAAAATACGAAATAACAAAGTGTACAGCGGATTCCTTGATACCCTAGAACTAAAAAGGCAATATTCAGATAAAAATGTATTTCTACTATATTTTATTCTGTTTAGGTACATAACATTTATAGTAACATTAGAACAAAAAGTATAAAATAAACGGTTGTTTTTGAATGGGAGGTTTTTGTGGTTCCTTGTATAGATCATCTTGTGTTGAAATTAAAAGTGGATTCCGATTTAATACTACAGAACCTTCTAAACCTTCTTGTGGAACTTAAGATTGCTGTTGAAATAAAACAGGAAGCCTCTCGATTCGTTGAATTATATGTTGTGGTTGTTGAAATTGTTCTTTTGGCAAATCTGATTTTTCGACGTCGGTGAAAGGTTGGCTAGAGTCAGGTGAAACGTCAGTTTTAGATAAAGCTCCTGGATTTATATAACTAGCTATTTCTTTTTCAAGATATTCAGAAGATGAATTGTTGTGGAATGTTACAATTTGCAGTGGCGTCGTTGTTTTTACTTCGTCAATTTGCTTTTCTTCAGGATTAACTTTAGATGCAGGTATACACGTCAGTAACTCTAACTGTATTGAATTTATCTATTTGATTAAACTATTCAGCTCCGCTGTAGCACTAAGAAGTACATATTTGTCGCAGTCTTCTTTAGTATGAGTAGACAAATCATCCACCACTTTATTTACCAAGTAAATTTCATTTGAGTAACATTCTTTCAATTTATCTTTTTGCCATGATAAGTTGTGCTGCCTAATGCAGTATCCTATTACTTTGTTTATATTTTTTTCCATATCACCTGCTTCTTTTATAACACTATTGGTCCTTTCAGTTAAATTATTTATTTGCTGGCTGCAAGTTTTGGAGTACCTTTTCGTTTTCATATAAGCTGCCTTTAGTACTAGCTCTAATTTTGTTTGTTGGCTACTGTTAAATTTCTCTACTTTTCGACGCTGTGCAATTCTGTCCAGTCCAGGGCTAATGTCTTCAATAGTTTGCTGCATAGATGTAGCTTCTTTGGTTGATGTTTCTGGTCGACCGTTTGATTTCTGAAACAGTAGAGATGGAGTTACTGTGGATAAGAATAAAAGAACATTTTTCACGTTTATGCATTCGACAACAATGTAATCGCAATCAAATAATACTTAATTAAATTGTGGGTTACATCACACATGAGAAGAAAATATGGCTGCTATGCAATAATAGCACTTTTATCAATGAGCTTTATTATTCTCTTATAATACATATAAACAGGAAGTTTAAAAATGAGGAAATATTTTACAGATTAATTAAGATACCTATTTAGAACTAAAAACGATTTATCAATGTATTTCTGGTTGTAGCGATTACCTGGTTATAGTTAATTTGGTACTTCAAGTAATTTAAAATTAATAGCGCTTAATTTTCATCTAGGCCAACAATGAACGTTACAACAATGGAAATTTTTCAAAGCGCTCGAACTGGCAGAACTCTATCGACGCTGTCGATACGAAGAATCGGTCACCGCGCACCCCTTCCTTAATACGCGAGAAGCCCCGAGAGCCGATCGCCGCGTTTAAAACCAAATTCGAGCAGCGTACTCGGGGAGATCGTCACCAGAATTTAACTGGGCTTCCAGCCACCCCCAGCGGCTGGCGCCGCAGAACATCCTGAATCTCCGACCAGAAACCGACCTGAAGAATACGAACTAATAATTCGATTTCCCCCATGTACCTGCCTATATAAACGTATCTCTGGACTCGGACTGCGTTTATTAGGATTTATTTGTAAATCGAAAACAATAAATTTACTCAAGCACAACTCTGGACAATCGGATTGTGCTTATAATTTCGTAAAGTGTGCTACGACCGTTCGCATACGAATTGAGCTTATATTTGGGTTATCGAAATAACTTTATTTCGTGGGCGAGCGATCCAGGCAATCTTACAGAACGAATAATTCACAATTGAACTTGGCTGGCATATCGGCGATTTTCAATTGGGGTTTTTCCGTGGAAATTAAGATAGCCTCCGAATATAACGACTACGTGTGCAGAAATAATCATAATTCAAATGGTACGAAATTTAAAACCCCTGTCAGAATACAGTTAAATTTGCATATACTTCTGAGTACTTTAGAGCAAACTTCGTTTGTATTAGATATTTACAAATTTTTGAACCACTTCACATTTCACGTGGAAGATAGTAAACCGTTGTATAAATTCGATACTTACCCTGTGATAGCATATTTAGGGCACTACGTGCCTGCGGCCTTCACACGTGCTGTTTTATAGATAACCTCGAAAGGAATTTTAATCCACGGTCAAAGGTCGACTGCACTCTTAACATATCACAAGGAACTGCACGTGTACAGAGGTGTACTTCATTTAAACCAATTACAGTTCCTATCCAGTCACTTTATAATTAAAATAAATTAGAACCTTCATTTTGTTTATACCGACACTCATTGACACATTTAATTTTTATTTTGGTTTTTCCAGTTGTACCAACTTGATTCCGCAGGCCTTATACCTTGAAGTTCACTGGCATACATCGATGCACACGAGGTGGCCTACCGTCTCAGGGAACCAGGACGAAAAATCAAATACAATATAAACTGTAACTTTATTCAACAAACGCATTTATTTTATTTTAGTTATGTAAATTAGTAGGGAATAAATGTATATTTTAGTCAAACCTGTTTCCTTAAATCAGTCAAAGTGTGAGTAATCAGGACCTGGACCCAATAAGCAGCTACCATTCAAAAGGGCATATTTGATAATGCTACTGGGGCACTTTCCAAATTGAATGTAAACCTGAAATTATTACGAAGCCCTAGCTAGCGTTACATAGTTAGTACAATGAAAGCATGGAAAGTGATGTATTTCGTATAAGTGCAGAAAAAGCAAAAGTACATGCAGGCACTTTCCTGCAAGTTTTGCATACTATTTCTCTTACGACACAAATTACCCACTGCCATGTGTCAATATCTGTTGTTAAACGTTAGTTGTATACTATGCGACATCATAACATACATGAGTTAAATAAAACAACCGTCGAAACGACTTTTTAAAAAACACTTTTATTTTACAACGGCAATGCTGCTCGTTGGAGATACAGACAGACAATTTCTTACATCTAACGCATACTCTAAGAAGCTGAAGATCATGCACTAGCTTACATAATATTTCTAATCAGCTAAGATAAGCTTGTCTTCCAAGTATGCCTCGAGACCGGATGCATGTGCATACAAGGTTACAGAGTCAGCGCTTTAAACAATAGTTTTCTTGTTCTTCAATGCTGCAAGGTAAGCATTCTAAGACAATAAGAGGATCTGTTGCATACAATGTAACTCACGTACATCTATATTGTAGTAACAACTCAAATGATATTCTTATAACTTGATTTATTTAATTGAATCTTTAAAATTCTATTTTAATAATAATGCCGGTATCGCTTTGAGACTCTTATCGGGGGTAGTTCATTATTCTAGGTGCTTCTTAGTTGTTATTTTATTTTTGATTATGAATTTAAATTGATTAATGACATGCGTTGTCACCTTTTACTTCAAACAGCGCGACACTTTCAATCAAATATGACAAATATAAATCTTTTCCAACTGTTTATGACTCAATATTATATGATAAGTATTTAATTATAGTTCAATATACTTCTCTAATTGTCTTTTATTTCAGATTGATTTAATATAACTAATTTTAAACCCACCTGGATTGTTTTCACTCTCAACAACTCTAAATCACCTTAAGACGACAGTCTCCCTTTGTAAAAGATGTGGCCCAAATTATTTGGAACTTAGCACCTTTTATGTTTGTTTTAAAACCAGTTTAGTTTTATTTGATAGGAGATGGAGTTTATTTTGTTGTTAAGAGATAGGGGGAAGTAGCTAGGCCTGGCTACCTCGTTATGAACAATTTTAGCCTGTGTTCAACCCCATCAATGAATATACACAATCGTGGTTAAAGGTATATTGAAGTCTTAGTCCTATTACAGCGTATATATTCAGAAAATGTATGCCATGTTTTTATGGCCTAATATTGAAATCAGAATCATACATGTTTAAATTAACGTAATTCTGAATGCTAGACTTTATTATGTTAACCCACTAGCATTGCTGCATTGCTGCGTTGTGCCATTGACATACGATATATTAAAAGTGCAACGTCTGTTTGTAAACACGGTACTGCTGCTTGTTGTGTGTGTCGCTTACATTTAATTGTTATCACGACACGGAAACTTGACCCATATCTTATCTGGCGCAAGTTATGCAGTTTTTGTGGGCTAATTGCGTGAACTTTTGTATTTACTGGATTACAGTTTATTTTACACTATTCACTAAAATCCCATGTTCAAATTAGTTTGAACATTCTGGCCGGGTCACTTGCTGACAGCCGGGGTTGGTGTGGTCAGGCGTCTGTTGCAGGGGTTGCCTCGCGGACGTTTCCCTTGGCGTGAGGTGTTGCGTATAAGGGTTCCAAACTGAAGTCGTCTTGGCCGGCGCTGGGTTTTTGCTTCTGTTGTCCCTTGATCCGGCAGTTGTGTTTCCATACACAATAACTTATGCCGCACAGTAGGCCAATGACCAGTATTGTTACTATACTGCTGATAGACCCTGTCGTAATGGATAGGTTCCTCCAGTGTGTAGTGGATAGGTCATGTATTATCTGCTGCTGTCGGGTTAGCAGTACGCTTACGTGACCTGATGTTTCCAGGCTCGGTTCTTCGGCTAAGCTTGGATACTCGATTCCCATTGATTCTGCCTGTGATGTAATGTTGATTTGCAGAATTTTATTAAACGTTGCAACGACCGGGATCGTACTAAATGATCGTGCGCATAGAATGTGTTGTCCTGTGTGGATATAGCACTCTGGAGCGATCTGGATGACTCCGGTATCTTCAAGAGTCACTTCCTCTCGTACGTCGTTACAGATGATTGCTGCACTGGTGGCTTTGTTGGCTATAAACATCCATGTGTTTGCCTTGTACAGCTCTTTCCATCTTATTGTGGTGACATTGTAGCGTTGTATGCTACATGGCACTTTTTCCAAGCGTTGATACATCTCGTCGATGATGCAGTTGGGGTTTTTCTCGACACTATTTATGACAGTAGGTGTGCACAAATAAGTGTGTTCCTTTATTGGAATGCTGACCTCGAACTTGGATGGCGGTATGCTGAAGTACTGCTGATGGTTGTAGTCCACAGCTAAGAAATACGGGTTGACTGCGATTGTCGCATACTCTCCGCTTCTTATTTTTCTAGGGATGGCGGTGACCTTGATGACTTCGTATTCGGTTACTTCGGTGATATGGAAGTATCCAAATATCTTAATGACTTCCTTGGTTTGTCCCACCTCCATCTTGTACACTAGCGATGGCAATATTCGTAAGTTTGGTGGTAGCTTCAAGGACAGCTGACTTATTATTGTTGCTATTTCAGCTGGTGATACGAACTCAAATAAATGGCTCCGCTTAAATACTGCGTCAAGCAACTTCTTGTATTTTTCTGCCACTTCCTGAAAATAGTTGCTGGCCACTTGATATGCTGATAACACGTGAACATTTAATTTATTGGAGTCAATGGATCGGTACCAGGCCCTCATTTCGTTAATAAGGTGAATTCCTTGGTTGAATTTTACCCGGAAGTTTTCTAACTTTGTTGTGATCCTGCTCTCTGTATTGTTCACCGTAGTTATTGCTGCTAACATCAACTTTGCTTGGTGACCGGAAGCGTCGATTAGTACCTGCTGATTCTTGTCTAGATCAGCGATGTCCTTATACACTTCTTCGTTTACTCCAAACACTGATGCCAGAAACTTATTTGAAAATTTTAAAGCTAATTTTTTTCGCCATCGCTTTATGTCTGCATACGAACAGAAGATCGAGCCGCCAGATCGTAAGTGGCAGTACTTGCTATTTTCAGCGGAACCATACGAAACCATAGCCTTTAAAGTACTAAGCAGGGAAGTAGAGAAGACTGATAACAAGTGTTGGACCCACTGGAACAAGAATACCAAGTAGTTCTTCCTGCAATTTGCATTTAAAAATGAAGCTGTGCCTCCTCCACCTATGTTGCCAGTTCCGCCGCCTCCAAGGCCCCCGATGTTCAATCCAATTCCATCACCTCCACCAGTTATGACTGGTGTGTTGCCTGTGCCGCCTCCGCCACATATACGTATAATCATTTGTGTGATTGGCTTTAAAGTATTTGTAACTTCTACTAGGATAAGTGAGTAATAAATTGATTACTAAATATTTCCCTTTTATTCTTTGAAAGCTGGTGGAGCGAACTGATACACAGCTGCTCCATCTTGATCGAAAACTTGACTGACACTTTATCAAAAGAAATAGCTAAACGAATGTAATTTACAAAGGTGCACATGTCTTCTAGTCCTGATGTTAGCAACTAAAGTTTATTTAATTAATAATAACAATTTATCTCACCAACTACTCCAGAAGGGCTATTGCACACAACTGAATGATCAAAAATGAATTCTTATTGTATATGACTAATGGTTTGTTGTTATTCAATCATAACTGTTACACAATATCAATGTAAAAACACTAATTCATACATGGTAATACATAACCCATGAAGTATCTTATAATAGACTTTAATAAAACAGTTAAATTCAAGCAGTAGTATGTATTCTGCCCGAATTGTTTTCTGATAATCCAGACGTCGTTTTTTATTGTAGACTGTAAGATAATCAATAACAAATATCAAGAACTAAACATTTAGAGCAGGAATGAGCAACCTTTTTTTACAACGGGCCAGCTAAAAATTTAAAAATGTTGTGTGGGCCGCATGTAAGAAACTTATGATAATACAAACACTGAAGGATGAAATCAAATTACCTTGATATTAACAAAACAAAATACACCTAGTATAAAAAATCTTCTTTTTACAGTGATCCTATAATTAGGCAAAAATTTGATTTTAAATTTTTAAGCATTTGTCAAAATTTTAAAAAAATTACAAATTCTACAAAAACGGTGCAAAATAGAGCGTTAGGTAAAGAGACAAATTTTCTTTATAATTCCAAGCTGAATTCAAAAATGTAATAATATACCGGGTGTTCTGTTTAAAATAGGAGTTAATAAAAAAAATAGAAAAAAAAACAAAAGAATCCCATTTTAGAAGTATTCAACTGGAAAATCACCTATCTCACATCAATACACATTAAAAATGTAATAAAAATGAGAAGTTTGAAAAAAATCGTTAGAGCCGTTTTTGAAAAAATCGAAAAAAACTGAAAAATCACAAGAGTAAACACCTACTTCCGGTTATGCGATTTTCTTCAAAAGCTTGCTGTCTCATCTACATAGTATACAAAACTTATATATGAAGTTTCAACGCCATACCTCTTCGTTTTTAAGATATTCTGTTCACAGACAGACAGACAGACAGACACACAGACCAATGAAAAAAAAATATGTTTTTTGGGATCACGGGACTCTGAAACGTGAAGATCGGTTGAAAACTCAATTTCGAATTTTTGGGGTGAATCCAATACTTCCTTTATTGTAAAAGGAAGTAAAAATTACAGAAATAAAACACTCATTAATAGAATAGTTATTTACTATACAAGTGGGATAACAGCATCATTAATATACGTGTGCGTAAGTTACAAATGAGTGCGTAGCACTAGTTATGTAAGCACACAAGTATATTAATGATGCATTATCACACATGTATTGTACAAAATTTTATCTACGACTGCCTAAGATTGAGAAAAGTGCATTAAGAGAAATGTCAGATCTGTCATTTTCAAAAATATTTTAGTAGGCAAATGTCATTATGTCATTCATTTGACACTATTTCAGTTACGTAATGAAGTCATTACACAACTCAGTTGCGTAATGAAACCATTACATAACTGTGTGGTGTAATGAGCTTCATTACCTAACTGAAATAGTGTCAAATGAGTGACGTAATGCGTTACTTATCCCACCGGAGTAGATAAATACTATTAAAAAACGGCGAAAGACATCTGGAAAAAGATTATTTAGTGAGAAATACGGTACAATGAGGCTACGGGAATTTTTAAAAGTCAAAATATAAAATCTTTGAAGGGCGGCACGAGAAAGTATGGAGGGCCGCATGCGGCCCGCGGGTTGCTCATCCCTGATTTAGAGCATTATATCGATTACAAAACATGCCAAAAATTATCCCCTTAGAAAATGGTAATCTATATACACTCACAGGGACGAAAAACGGAGCACTTGCATTTTTTTATTAGATTTAAAATTGTATCCCTTTGTGATGTTTTATTATTACATTTATTATTATACATTTATTATACATGTTATAATGTTAAATATATAATAAATGTATAATAATAAATGTAATAATAAAACATCACAAAGGGATACAATTTTAAATCTAATCAAAAAAATGCAAGTGCTCCGTTTTTCGTGCCGGTGAGTGTATATATAAAGGAAAGTCACAACCCTGACTAATCAACGCAGAGCCGTAACCACTGGTACTAGGAACTTGAAACTTGGGTGGAAGGTTCAATTTGTTACGGAGCGTAGTGCTAAGAAGGGATTTTCTGAAATTCGGCTCCTAAGGGGGTGAAAAGGGGTAAAATGTGTTTTCACGAATTCCAAAATATCTCTTAGGCCCCATGAGATATCGATTTGGTGTTTACTTGCAAAGATTTTCAATGCAAGTGCCTAGAAACGTATTTCAGGATTTTGCCCTAATCAACCCCTAAAGTTGCGAATATGCATTCGGGGTGAATTATAGAACCTTTCGTATCTCCTATGTTTTTTGAGTTCGAACATTATTTTTTGGCATATAGATGTATTCTTAAAATATTTAGAAAGTGGTTTAAGAAATTTTAAAATTTTACTCCGAAGGGGGTGAAAAGGAGTAAACTGTGTTTTCACGAATTCTTCAATATCTCTTAAACCCGATAAGATATCGACCTGTTGTTTGCTTGCATAGGTAAAATACTTACATTTCAGAATTTTTCCCTAATCAACCCCTAAAAGTGCAAATCTGGGTTCGGGGTGACTTAAAGAACCCTTTGTATCTCCTATGTTTATTGAGTTAGACCATTGTTTTTTGGCATGTAGATGTATTCTTAAAATATTTAGAAAGTATTTTAAGGGATTTTAAAATTACCCTAAAGAGGTTAAAAAGGAAAACTGAAAAAGGGTAGGGTGTTAAATTTATTAATTATTTTTCGCTGTGGGTTTATTCCACCCCTAAGGGATGAAAAAGAGTAAACTCTGTTTTCACGAATTACTTGATATCTCATAGAATAAATAGGAGGATTTCCGAAATTCCACCCTCAAGTGGTGGGAACAGATATCTTGCTGTAATTTATGAATACAACATTTAGTTATGTTCTCTTCATCAGAAGTTTCCAACGCGTTAATGGCTTACCTTGACTCGACTACGACAAGAGAAACCCCCTTTCCATTACCTCTGTCCAGTTTAACAAGGAGAAAGTTAAAAATGTACTCTTAGCATTGAAATCTAATTCAAGTCCCGGAAGCGACAACATAATATATCCTCTATTTATAAAAAATTGTGCAGAAGTGTCGTTCAAACCAATTACCAATTTTATGAACGTGTCTATGGTTATTGGCAAAGTACCCGACGATTGGAAATCAGCGATAGTAATACCAATTTATAAAAGTGTAAGTGTAAGTAAACTCGACTCTAGGAACTACAGCCCTATCAGCCTGACGTCAATGCTGTCAAAAAGTATGGAAAAGTCATAACTAAGAAACTAACCATTTTGTCCCTCGTCAGTAACCTAATTCCTGAATCACAGCACGGCTTTTTGCCTGGCAGATCTACTTTATCAAACTTCCTGAATAATCTCGATTGGTGGACCGCAGCGATGGACAATGGATTTAATATACTTTGACTTCGAGTACTCGTTTGATCGACTTCCAATAAATAGACTGCTGCATAAACTTTAAAAAATACTGAAGAAAAAGTCACTAACGTTTGGTTTGGAAAGCAACACCCACATAATCAAGAAATGAGACAATTTGCGAATTCCATCACCCTGTATGTAGGGTGTGTACGGTCTTGGGGTAGAAATTCTAAGGGGATATTACGCTTGATGGTAGAAAGCCCATACGCTATTTTAAAATAAAAATTCAAGTTATAAGGGAAATTCATTTATTTACAACTTTGATCTAAAGCTAATGCTGGAAGTTGAACTCGCTGCCTTATACAGGGTGTTTCAAAACAAATGCGAAAAACTTAAGGGGCTGATTCCTTGTTCAAAATAAAGGATATGTTGTAATATAAACATTGGGTCAAAAGTCAACCATTAGGGAGATATCGCACTGCAAATATGGCGGAAAAATAATGTTTTTATTTGTTATCTTAAAAACGAAAAGAGGTAGAACAATAACATTTTATGGAATTATTACTATTATAAAAACACACTTTTTGCATATTTTTCAACTTTTTTAAAAAGAGTAGAGGGGATCGAATTAGACTACCGCTATCATTCTTCTTAACTAAATTTAAGAAAAACTTACGCAATGACATGGAAAAATATCAATTGATAGCCTGGTTTATTTAGAAACTTTTTTGTCTCTTGCAATTTTTTCATAAAACTTACCGTTTCCAAATAAAAAAATAAAACGTAAAGCATTGCATGTCGAGAAAAAGAAATTTATTTTAGAAAAATAATCTAGTTGGCTGTTATCACTTTTTAAGACGTTTCTTATTGTTGTCTTATTTGACATTGCTCACTTAGTTTGAATACAATATACGACTAATTTAATCAAAAATGTATTATCTGATCATTTAATTATTCAGTAATAAGAGTGCAGTGCGATATCTCCCTAATGGTTGACCTTTGACCCAATGTTTATATAATAAACTATCCTTTATTTTGAACAAGGAATCAGCCCCTTACGTTTTTCGCATTTGTTTTGAAACACCCTGTATGCGTTTATTTATAGCTATCAAATTATCAGTGTCGGTTAATAATTTCTGTAATTTTGACCTAATATAATGACAGTTTGTTGTTCTCAACATCAAAAAGATGCATATCTTCGCACTAGTTGCAATATGAGATTTCATATTGACACTAGTGCTAATATGAAAATTTTAGAACAACTTTGTAGATTTAAATAAATCTATTTACTATAAAAATTATAATGACTCTTCGCTCGTAGGGCAAACTTCACGTCTAGTGTCAAAAACACTTTCATTTTGCAGCCGATACATAAATAACTATTTTGATCCGCCAATATCAAAAATTACATTAAAACCGCCTTACAAAAATCAAATTTCTAACAATTAATGCTACTTGATTAAAAAACGTTGAAAATGTTTTGCTTCCATCGGTAGTACATAACCCTCTTTTATAATTATTTTCGATAATTGCATTATTAAAACACAATCCACCTACTCCACACAATTAATGCTACTTGATTAAAAATGTTTTGCTCCCAACCGTAGCACATAACTTCCTTTTATAAGTTTTTTCGATTATTGCACACAACTGTCACATGACTGATATCATCCAATGAGAACCATGCATTTTTTGAAAATCGACCAATCCCGAACTGATTACCTGATAAGCGCCCTAGGGATGATTATCAAGCGATAAGCTCCCTAGTGCTGATTATCGACCCCGTAGATTATGTTATAATTAGAAATAGAAGTGTAAGAAACAAGCAATTGGAGCTTTTTGGCATTATTAGATCAATTTTAAATCATAATTCTTATACAGGTTTGATCTAATAATCAGTAGAAATATAACAAGTGCTTGAAAATTTTCCCGAAATATTTGGAAATATGTTGTGCAGCTATTTTTTCAGTTGGCATGCACGAATGCTTTTGTTAAAAAAAATAGCTGCATAACATATTTCCAAATATTTCCATAGGGAAATTTTTTAAGCACGCGTTATATTTTGATAGAAAATATCACAAATGAAAAAACACAGTAAAGAAAACGTTTTATAAAAAAAATACGAAACTAATCCTTTATCTAATAGACTTGTCTGTCCGGGACGCTGTTTCAGCAGCCAAACCGTAAGAGATAGAGAAAAAAGTTATTAAAGTTATATGTTTGGAATGGTCATGTCAGCTCAGGAACCGAATTTCAGTTACGTGGCACTTCCGGTTTTCGAGAAATCACGTGATTTCCGTCCGTCCGGGACGCTGGTCCGTCCGAGACGCTGTTTCAGCAGCCAAACCGTAAGAGATAGAGAAAAAAGTTATTAAAGTTATGTTTGAAATGGTCATGTCAGCTCAGGAACCGAATTTCAGTTACGTGGCACTTCCGGTTTTCGAGAAATCACGTGATTTCCGTCCGTCCGGGACGCTGGTCCGTCCGAGACGCTGTTTCAGCAGCCAAACCGTAAGAGATAGAGAAAAAAGTTATTAAAGTTATATGTTTGAAATGGTCATGTCAGGTCAGGAACCGAATTTCAGTCACGTGACAATTCCGGTTTTCGAGATATCACGTGATTTCCGTCCGTCCGGGACGGTCTTTTTTGTTTTATTAAATAAGACATTTGTCTCACTGGTTGCTAGTATCTAAGTACTAATAGTTTACGGTTTTTTGTGATGACAGTGACATAAGTGGAAATTTTCCGGTATTTCCAATTATCAATTATCGCCGTTAACATGGAAAATTTCCAACTAAATTTGCATAAGGGATATTCTCTTTAAAATATAAACGCGGGAAACACACTTACATATAATTTTGCCCGTGCCAAGAGTCATCGTGCTGGTTGCCCTTAGAAAACCGCCCTCGGTGAAGCTCTCGGGACAGTTTTCATTGCAACCAGCACTCGACCTTTGGCGTGTGCAAAATTATCGGTAAGTATGTCTCGCCCTTGTTGTATTACTATTGATAATTTCATTATTAAAAATCTGGTGTGATACACTCACACAACTTCCTTTTACAGTGATCTTATAATTAGTCAAAAATTTAATTTTTAATTTTTAAGCATTTGTAAAAAATTTTCAAAAATTACGAATTCTACAAAAACGGTACAAAATAGAGCGTTAGTTGAAGAGACAAATTTTCTCTAAAATCTTAAGCAGAATTCAAAAATGTAATAATATACCGGGTGTTCTATTTAAAATAGGAGTTAATAAAAAAAAAAATAGAAAAAAAACAAAAGAAACCCACTTTAGAAGTATTCAACTGGAAAATCACCTATCTCACGTCAATGCACATTAAAAATGTAATAAAAATGTGAAGTTTGAAAAAAATCGTTAGAGCCGTTTTTGAAAAAATCGAAAAAAACTGAAAAATCACAAGAGTAAACACCTACTTCCGGTTATGCGATTTTCTTCAAAAGCTTGCTGTCTTATCTACATAGTACACAAAACTTATATATGAAGTTTCAACGCCATACCTCTTTTCGTTTTTGAGATATTCTGTTCACAGACAGACAGACAGACAGACAGACACACAGACACACAGACACACAGACCAATGAAAAAAAATATGTTTTTTGGGATCAGGGGACTCTAAAACGTGAAGATCTGTTGAAAACTCAATTTCGAATTTTTGGGGTGAATCCAATACTTCCTTTATAGTAAAAGGAAGTAAAAATACAATCCACCTGCTCCATACTAGGTGGATAATCTGTAGTATTTATACGTATAGAAATATTTCGTGTTACTCCTGGGACACCCTGTATATAATTTGCCGATAATTAGTGCTACGGATAATGTTTTTACATTTCTTTTAATTGCCGTACTAATCCAAAAAATACAAATTATAATCTCTAAACTTACCGTGCCGTTCTATTTTTAAGTGCAGCCCGTGCAGCATGCAATGCCTTCTTTTTTGTACTTTTTATTCGAACAGACAAAGCTTTTTTTGACTTTGAACCCATATTTTAGCATTCACACTTCACTTATTTTCACTAGATACAAATACATATAAGGAAAGCTAAGCGCCAATAATAACTGAATAATTCCGTGAAGATTTTATGAACCACCAATCTGCAGTCTGTTAGTCATTACAGAACCTCAATATAAAACAATTTAAATAGAGCTTTAGAATTTTGGGCTTCCCAATAAGCACCCAACGAACCACCTATATCTTAGGGTGCGTATACATTTGGAATTAATATCCAGATCCACCATTTTACACTCGAAAATTAGTTAGTTTACAAAAAACGTAATTTTTTGGTAACATTCTCCTTTATCAATTATTTTCTGTTACTTACAGCAGCTGCATAAAGTTCAGCATTTTTTTGAGTAAAATTTTAATATTTCCAAAATAGTTGAAGTTAGACCCATCAAAATAATTGGTATTTCAATGCAAAACTTTTAGGCTGCCTAAATGTCGAGCGTTCCGTTAAAAAAAAAAGTTTGATTCGCTGCCCTGTATTATAATCAAAACTATTTTAGTAATGTGCAAAGTTTGGTTTGGACAATCTTTACAGTTTTATGTTATCATTAAATCTTTCCAAATCCTACACTTACAGCGTAACAGTCCATAATATCTTCAAAAGGGACTCTTTACTTTAGCCATTTTGTTGTCCGATTGCACGTCCATCAATTTATAATGGTGTCCAGTGGCGTAACTATTATATGTGCAGGGGGTGCGAAGAACCTCGGCGCCGAATCTATATAGGCGCCGCGGCTGCGGAGTTTTTAGTGAAAATAAAAGTTTTCCTAGAATAGTGGTTCAAAGCGGCAACAGACTACGATACGTGAGCGCCACTGGGCTCTTTTGAGTGCACAGTCTTTTCTCCTTTTGAGTAGATTAGAAGTTCCAGCTCTAGTGTGTGTTTGTGATTCCTAGATTTCATGGTGCATAGTGCATAGTAGCATACTATAAATTCAAAGTTTTAAACCGCAAATTTCTGGCGATTGCCTCAGATACAGAGGTAATAGAGAGTGCCAAATTACTTCAAAATACATGTAAAACTGATCTCGATGACGGCTTACTAAAGCAAATTGTACAATTTCGATCTTCGTATACAACTAGTATTAAATCTTGCTTATCAGTGAAAGAAGTGGGAGAAAAATGTCTGTCTAATCACACATCACTGGCTAGCTTTCCAGATTTGTATACAGCTTATATCCTATTTTTTACATACCGTCACTACAGCCTCCACTGAGAGATCTTTTTCTAAATTAAAAATTATTAAACACTTTTTGCTAAGTAAGATGAGCCAAATACGTCTAAAGAGTTTTGCATTACTGAGTAACGAGAAAGTAAGAGCCAGTACTCTTGGTTTTAATTCACTGATAGATGTGTTAGCTTTAGCGAAGTCTCGCAAAAGAGAGTTTAATTAAAGTGCTATACCTACATATTTATATACCTATCTATAAATTTTATTTTTCTTGTGAATTATTTAAATTTGTATTCCTTTTACGTGGTTTTTGTTTTTGTATTTTCATATGTATTTTTATGTTTCATGTTATATTTTGCGAGTGTTTGATTTAATGGTAAAACCTGTTCTACTTTATGGGTCGGAAACGTGGACGGTTACAGAACTGGTAAAGCAGAACTTGCAGGTGTAAGTAAAGAGGTGTTTGGTGGCAAGTCATTATTTCTACAAAGATATTTGGGACCTAACAAATCAGGTGGACATAAATATAGAAATTAGGTGAAGAAAATGTGGATGGTTAGTGCATACTTTGCCAAAAATGAAACTAAAATTTGCAGAAAAGTTTTTATTGGGACCCATAGGGATTCAGAAACAGAGGACGCTCGCGAAAAACGTGGAGGAGAACTGTAAAACAAGAGACAGGAAAGACTATAGCACAACTGAGCCAAATAGCAAAGGAAAATGACAACTGCAGAGAATATACCCTATGTCTCAATAGGAAATAATGGGATTATTATTATTATTATTATGTTATATTTAATAAAAGATTGAAACATCTAAATGTTTTTTTATTTTGCAGTAAGTAACTTTTCATGTTAAGAAAAGAGCTTATTATTTTTTTTTAAATTGAAAGTGTTGCATGACCAAAAATTACCCCCTCCCTCTTTTTTCTGAAACTTGTTGTCTACAGCAGCTATCATTTATTCTTGCACACCGGCGCCAAACCGTCTTGTTACGCCACTTATGGTGTCATCAACTTCTTCCCTTCTTTCACTATGTTGGCCCACTCTTTTTAATTTGTAGCATTCTTTTTGCAGTTTTGGATTCCGAGCTCTTGTAAATCTATTTCCACCCAGAACCGTACATATTTGCATTAAATGTTTAAATACTGAAAAGCTATTTTAGACATCTCTCGTGCACAAATGAAGCGCCTTATGCACGAGCATCTTACCAACTGCAGAAAAAATCAGTTAAATTGGAAGAACTAGGGTGCCAGTTAGAGAGAGACAAAAATGTAAGAAGAAGAAGAAGATAATGTATATTATTAGTTTTATTTATTAGAAATTGTAGAAAATTATAAGCTAAATTAATATCAGTTTTCACAAATCTTTTAGCTCATTTTTATTGTGTACACTTAGCATACATAAAAAGTTCAGGTGGCTACATGCCATGTAGGAATTTGGCCGTGTAACGATAAATTTTATTTTTGATTCGCTCCTCGATGCAGCTCGCAACCCTAATATTATTGCACCGCACGCTCCTCTTTTGGTCGGACACAGAACAATTTGGTTTTTCTAAAAAACTCACAACCCTCGATAATAAGGCATAGGAATGTTGTACCCAGTCTAAAATCAAACCCGGGTACCCAAAGTACATATATAACAAAAATGTTAGCGTACAGCGGAACATCTGAGGTAGCTACCATTTCTTTCTTTACGCCGCAAATTTTAAACATTTAAACTGAACTAAATTGAAATAGTACCTACTCCCCAATGCAAACTGCAAGCAGTGTTGCCAACTCTTGATTTTTTCCGTAATAGAAATTTTAAAAAATAGTAATAGATTTGGCAGTTTGGGTAATAGACTAATAATAATTGAAATTCTACTCAAATCCGTCAAAATCATCAGTTTTTTATGTTAGCATTAACTTTTGAACTCGGTGTTTAACCTCTGTAGACTAACTGTGGAAAGTTATATAGCCTATTTTTTTATATAGAAATGCAAATAGCGAAATTCTAAGGTAACAATTGGCAACAAGCATTATCACTAGACTGATTTGTGGTGGTACATTATTTTTGCACGGAGGTTATGTTTCATGTTGAGTGGTTGACATTTAATTATTTTAAATTTTAGTTGTGTCTACTATAAACTTGAAATCTGATTTTATAAATTAGGACTGAGGACAAATTCAGTTTATAACAAACAGTACTACAATTTAAAATAATTAAGATGTCAACCAGTCAACATGAAACCTAACCTCACTGGAAAAACAGTAACCAGAAACGTATGTACCAACCCAATTCTATCAAGTGGCAATGCGTTCCCTGCATTTCATATGAAAAAAATTGACCATATAATAGCGATGACTATTTACTTTACACAAGAGCCAACACATTTTTCAAAAGTTTACCAGCCTGCGATTGCCCCATGCCGAGCAAAGTTCAAAAATGTTACAAGTACAAGATATATACATATATATATATAGAGGCTATACATTCCGTAAGCAATTGTAGCAGCTCATTTTCCTGAGCTCTAGAACTCTCTTTTTGTGGTGAGTTAGTCCACGTTCTTTCTTTCTTGACTTATTCCAGCCTGTCATTTGTCTTTGCTTCTCCCGTTATCTTCTTCCATGTGTCTCGGTCCATTATCTTTCTCCTCCATTCTTGTATCCCTAGCTTCCTTATGTCTTCTAGTACCTGGTCTTCCCATCTACTTTTTGGTCTCCCTCTTCCCCTTCCTGTGTCCATTCTCCACATTGTAATTTTCTTTACCACTCTAGTGTCTTCCATTCTTCTTATGTGGCCATACCAGCGAAGTCTTTGCACTTTTATTACCTTCACTATATCTTCCCCTCCTAGGATGGTTTTTATTTCGAAGTTCATTAGTCCTCTGTATTCGTCGTCTGCTAATTTCTTTGGTCTGTATATCCTTCTTATTATCTTCCTTTCAAATCTTCTTAGCTTTTCGTAGTCCGCGCTTGTTATGTTCATTGTCTCTGCGCCGTAGGTCACCACCGGTCTAATTGCTCCTCTATACACCCTCATTTTTGTCTTCACACTTATGCTTTTATTTTTCATTATGTTTTTATATTTATAGTACGTTTTATGTCCCACTTGTATCCTGTGATCGATCTCCACGCTTCTATTAATTTTATTGTTAATCATAATACCTAAGTATTTGAAATTTTCCACTACTCCGAACTCATAGTTTCCTATTTTTTCTTTTTTGGGTGCTACCATCGTGGATCCTCTGCTTATTTCCATATATTTACTCTTTTCCTGATTGATTATTAGGCCCCGTTTCTTCGCTTCTCGTTCTATCTTTTCAATCACTTCTCCTAGGCTTCTCTTATCCCTGGCGATCACCGTGAGATCATCTGCGTAAGCGACAATTTTCACTGCTTTGTTAGTTATTGCTCCTTTGAGATTGCACTCTTTCACTATTGCCTCTACCGCTGTGATGAACAGTGTTGTAGATAATCCGTCTCCCTGTCTTACTCCCAGATTAATGTCGAAGTCTTCAGTTTCTCCCTCATCTGTCATGACTGCTGCTTTGGAGTTTTCCATTGTCATTTGTATTAGTTTTATCAGCTTCTTCGGTATATCCATATCCTCCAATGATTTAATACCTGCCCTCTTTTCAGACTGTCGAATGCTCTTTTGAGGTCTATATATACAATATGTAGTCCTAGTCCGTGTTCATAGAATTTTTCAGTTATTTGCTTCAATGTGTGTACGGCATCTATGGTAGACCTGCCCTTCCTAAACCCATTCTGGTATTCTCCAATTTGTATTTCCGTGTGTTTAGTTAGTTTTTTATTTATTAGTGTGGTCAGAATCTTGTATAGAGTGCTTAGTAGTGTAATTCCCCTATAATTTTCGCAGGCTTTTGGGTATCCCTTCTTATATATTGGGACTACTATACCTTCTTTCCACTCTCTAGGCATTTCCTCTTCCCTCCATATTTGGGTTAATAATTTAAAGATTCTTTTGTTTAAAGTTTCTCCTCCGTGTTTTATTAATTCGTTGACTATATTATCCCTTCCTCCAGCTTTGCCCCACCTCAGCTATGATATTACTTCAGCAAGCTCTTCTCCTTTGGGCGCATCAACTTCTTCATTTTCCCAGTTGTCATTCTTTCGATGTCCTCCTTTTTCTTCTCCTGTCGCCCTATCGCTCTCTGTTAATATTTCCTTAAAATAATTTCTCCATGTTGTGGTACTTATATTTGTTGTATTTCTTTTCATATTCTGTCTTCTAATATATCTGTATAATTTCGTATTGTTCTTGCTATCCTTTTCTATTATGTCCATTACTTCCTCTATCCATCTTGTCTTCTTCCTTTTTATTAATTTCGTGCTGTCTTTCCTAATTCTTTGGAATGCCCTGTAGTCCTCTTCCTTTCCTGTGCTCAGCCACTTTAATCTGGTTGCCCTCTTTTGCTGTATAATTTCCCTGGAATCTTCGTCGAACCACTCCTTTCTTTTTCTTGCGGATTTTGTGCCTAGTGTTTTATCTGCGGCGCTTTCTATGCTTCTTTTTATGATGCTCCATTCTTCTTCAATATTTCCTTCTTCCGGTTTCTTTTCTAAGTTTGTTTTGACTGCCTCTTCATATCTCTCTTGCTATTCTGCCATCATTTTAATTTCCCACCTCTTTTTATTAGGACGTTTCTTCATTTCTCCTACCATTCTTAACTTTAGCTTCGCTATCACTAGGAAGTGTCCTGTCCCCGCTTCCGCTCCTCTGAACGATCTTACATGCTGTATCATTTTTTGCCTCCTTTTGGTCTATTAATATGTGGTCTATCTGATTTCCTGTGATTTTACCAGGCAGTAACCAAGTTATTTTGTGCTGTATCCTGTGTTGGTATTTCGTGCTAACTATGAACATATCCAGTTCTGTAGCTAAATTTCCCAGCCTTGTCCCATTATTATTTGTTTCCTCATGTGCCGTTTCTCTTCCGGCCACTGCTCTCCAGTGTTCTTCCTTTCCTAATTGTGCATTGAAGTCCCCCAGTAAGATAAGTGTGTCGTGTTTTGGGATTCCCTCGCATACTTTTTCTAACCTTTCGTAGAACTTATCCTTCTCCTCTTCATCTGCTACGTTTGTCGGCGCATATGCGTTTATGAGTGTAATATTGGCTATGTCATTTTTTAGTCTAATGCAGGCCAAGCTCCTTCATGGGGTGTTAGTGCCTCACTATTATTATTATTATAGGAGATCCTTCCATTTATTCTTTTAAACTCCATTAAGTTTCCTCTCATTTTTTCACTTATCACGAATCCCGTTCCATTTTGTCCTTGTTTATCTTCTCCCACATACAGAAATGTGTATTATCCTTTATCTATTTTTCCTTCTCCCTTCCACAGTACTTCTTGTAGTGCCAGTATTTCTACTTTGTATTTTTCTGCGTCCCACAAGTACAAGTTAATAGTATTAAATTGGCCCTTTATTATAAAAAACAACATAAATTCATACAAGGCGTCCCAAAAAAAATGGGACACCGATTAGCCATAGATTCCTTACGTTATAATAAATCGATTAAACATAATCTACCTTAGTACAAAGTCCCTTTAGTAAGAAGTTATAGGGCCTTGAAGTTCAATTTTTAAGTTTTTGTTAATTTCCACAAATGTAGAGATATCGATTTGAATTTTGGTATACATGCTTACTATTATGTACTGCACTAATAATTTTTTTTCTTCATAAATTCAACTCGACTGTAAGAGGCACTTGACCTATCTTTCAAAACTTTGTTTAGTTCTAACTTCGTTATCTGTAATTTTTTTTGAAATTTTAGGTTATCTAAAA
Organism: Agriotes lineatus; assembly: GCA_940337035.1. Classification (NCBI taxonomy): domain Eukaryota; kingdom Metazoa; phylum Arthropoda; class Insecta; order Coleoptera; family Elateridae; genus Agriotes; species Agriotes lineatus. Next base: position 163,123 of record CALNHX010001513.1, read on the forward strand.
GAGAATTAAAAAGCACAAAAATAATGTACTCTTATATTTTAAGCCTAAAAGCAACTGTTTACCTTAAAATGCCCATCAAAGGTTTTTGGTTGTCATTAAGACGTGCAATAATTATCAAGTAGCCATGATCACAAAAACAATGGCCATGTAGTAAAAAACAATGATAAATCAATTAATGACATTAGTGACAGAAGAATTTGTTCTTTTATGTTTAAGAAAATGCAGCTACATAACGAATTTTCCAATATTAAAAGGTTCGTTATGTCGCAGCATTTTCGTAAGCACAAAAAACAAGAAACTGATGTCACCAACGTCATTAATTGATTTCTTGTTGTTGTTTGCGAGAGTACAATCATTACCCACTGTTTTTGTGATCATGGCTACTTGATAATTGCACGTCTTAATAACAACCAAAAAACTTGTAATGGGCATTTTAAGGTAAACGGCTGCGCTTACGCTTATGAACTAAGACTACATTATTTTTGTGTATTTCAATTCTCTTTCAAATAATAACTTAAAATTTTAAAAAATATTACAGATAACGAAGTTAGAGCAAAAAAAAGTTTAGAAAGATAGGTAAAGTGCCCTTTACAGTCAAGTCTATTTTATGAAATTTTTCCTATTAGTGCAGTATATAATAGTGCGCATGTAAGTATACCAAAATTAAAATCAATATCTCTACATTTGTGGAAATTAACAAAAAAATAAAAAATTAAACTTTAAGGCCCTATAACTTCTTACTGAAGAGACTTTGTATTAGGTTTAATCGATTTATTATGACGTAAGGAATCTATGACTAATCGGTGTCCTATTCTTTTTGGGACACCCTATATAAACTGTTAATGTTTAACTAAAAACTATTATCTAGATTTGTTTCCAACATAAAAAAAGAAATTTAATAGAAATGTAATAGAATAGTAATAGAAATTGCAAAACGTAATAAATTTTGCTTTAAAAGTAATAGCGTAATAGGCACGAGTAAAAAGTAATAAATCTGTTACTATAGTAATAGGGTTGGCAACACTGACTGCAAGTCATTTGTTATTTGTAAATATTTTCAAATTCAAGTACGTGACTTTTTATTTGAAATTGGTAGCAGCACCATCACGCAGAGGATGTTTGTTACTTTTATGAAACATTGTGTGGTATGGGATGGGGTGATTGTGGTTATTACTGCATGGTTATGTTTTTCTAGAGCTTATTCCTATTGTTTCTAAGTTTTTTCATCTTTGAAAAAGGTTGACTTTTTAGAAATTACATAATTTACAAGTCTGGTACCCGGGTACGCGCCGACATTCGTTATAAGGTACCTGGAAAAGGATTCCTGGCGAGTGCATTTGTAAAGGGAGGCTGCATTTGTGGACTAATTTATTGAAGCTTCCGGTGGAATTTGAATGGCTTAATTTAATAGGCCATTCCCTAGCCGTAATTTTGAAAAAATACAACTTTGTTATAAATTTAGAAACTTTTGAAAAACTGAAAATACCACTGCATTCATATCAGATGCCGAAGGAATGTACAAATTACTTTTCTCTATTTTCATAAATAAGCGAGATGTAGCCATCAAATGAAAAATCGAACTCTAAAACTAATAAATTTTGGTTTTCACCATTAAGAGCATTATACATGGGTCTATAAGAATTTTACTTTTCATTAGATTATTAATAGGAATTTTGAAATATTATCTTAACATTATTTACTCCATGAAGCAATATCAATGTGTCAAGCTAATTTTTTTCAATATTCCAAAATTTCAAAATAAAACTAATTAAAAAAATTTTCTCTAACAAATAAATTATGCTACGCACAATTATCTAATTTTTTGGTAATTTTTAAAGTGCAAATTTCTGATGTCCTATATAAGAGAACAACATAAATGTCAAATTCGAAAATTGCTAAAAACACTCCGCTCACTAGCGCCCTCATCCAGCAGAGCGCTAAATACCCTCTCCAAAGTTTCTACTGCGGGGCAACGGTGTGGGCAGAGGTAATATTTTGAGATGCAGTGGGCGGTCCCAAATCGGTGCAGACGAGATAAAAGTACAAAGGAACAGTCGGTGGAAGTCATGACTTTTGTAATACATCAGTCTCGTTGCAAAATTTGGTCCGGGCCAACGAAAATTAGTTTTAAAAAAATCAAACCACTACAGAAATCGCACATGGACTTTATTGCAAGCAGCGAGCGTACAAAAATACAAGATACCTAGCTAAACAGATGTATTTATAATCTTTAAATGCTGATATCGCGCGAGACCTGCCTTATCTTAGGGTAGTCAGCTGGTTGGAAAGCGCACAAAACAATACCTGGTAACCGTAACTTGCAAGTCACCAGCAACCTCTTAATATCCCTAATAGGGTTTAATGAGTATTTTATTAATTAATTATCGATATGAATTCCACATGTATTATTTGTCACATTCAATAAAAATTCTCTATCACCCTGTAGATCCTAAACGAAGTCGAATTATTTTTCGATGAACTATCGGCTGGTGAGTCCCGTTATTATAAATTCGACCATCTTGTATATTATTAAGTCGAATTCTGACCGAATTCCAATAAAATCAAAAGTAAAAACAATGATAAAATATTAAGAAATTCTCGGTAGCCACCCTGTAGCACGTTTTAAAAAAGTGAACATGCCACAGACCAATGCAAGCTATGACGTATACTGTTCCTTTGTACTCTTATCTCGTCTAGCACCGATTTGAGACCGCCCACTGCATCTCGAAATATTACCTCTGCCCCGCAGTAGAAACTTTGGAGATGGTATTTAGCGCTCTTAAGTTTTCTCAAAAAGAGCCGAGGATGGGGGAGTTCATTTTTAAACATCCCTTATTGTTATCAAGATTCACAATAAATATAGAAACTTGCCCACCCAGTACTAAACTCGAAAGCTACAATTATCAATTTCAATACTATTCTGCTTTAGAATTTACCACTGCACCCTAATGCAACCTTTTTCACACTACTTACGACTACATCACCAAGGCGAGTCTCTAAATTTGATAACCCTGTACACACGTAGTGTATACAAAGACTCGAATAAAACAAGACACTATTGTTTAAATTTTTTATCTATCTTATATAAAAAAACAGCTTAAGCACATAACACACAGGCTCCCCCAACAGCTTTGATTTTGTCTTCTGCAGATTTGGAGAAAAATTTGGCCTTGACGATTACAGGCTGTTTAGGAATGCGTCCCTTCCCCAAGAGCTTGTAATATCCCTGCAACAACCGATGGTTAGTTCAATCCTTGCTATTTGAAAGTGATATTACTAGTTTTAATTATAATCAGAAACGAACTCACACCACAAAAACTCTGACCGCCCGTTCGTTAACTCATCATATAATTAATCACTGCTAGCAAAAATTGATCAAGAAAATCACTTACTGCTTTGACGATGTCTATAACTGGAGCCTTTCCATCGGCCTCGTTCTTGTATTTCAACCTGGTCTGCTCGCTAACGAGAGTCCACAGCTTGTCCAAGTTTATTGTCGGACACCATTTACTGTTGCGGCGCAAGTGATAGTTTCTCATACCTAACTGAAAATAATATTTCGTTATTAAGGCTCCACCAATTGGATGTTAATTCGTTACCTTTCCAAAGTAACCAGGATGGTACTTGTCGTAGTTGATTCTGTGATGGTGCATGCCACCGGCATTACCCGCGACCACCAGGATGCTTACGGTGTTTACCTGTGGACAAAAAGGTGCTAAGTAAATCAGAAATAACATCGCCAATGGCAGCACGTGTTAAATTCAAATCAGAACGTGTACAATCATCAACGAAGTGGTTCAGTCCGCCTGTCGCTAAACATACATTAATCATCATTTATTTGGCTTGAATTAGGGTGAATAAAATCGTATTTACTTACCGATACGTCCATGTCCGTGGCTGACATGACCTCTCAACTTCCTAGTCTTTTTCTTGTGGGTAGACTGCAAACAGAACGAAGTGTAAAGATAACCTACAAATTTAACATTCTGATTTATTTGACAAATAAATATCGTGTGGAAGATAAAAATGTTGAGTATAAAATTAATATGTAGCAATTGTGCAGTCACAATAAGCGGTTTAAATAACAGAAAACGTTTGGATGGTTTAAGTTATTACGGATTTCAACAACTGTTACAATAATATTCACTCACCATCTTCGCGTCACCTTCTAAAGGAAAAAGGAAGTAACATGCGACTTGAAGTAGGTGGCGTTTGCATGTGTGTATAGTGTAGTGCCAACATTACATAAGTTTCGCTAGAAAGTTACTAGTGGAGGAACATAACTAAAAACGTAATTCCTTTCGTGTACGTGTGCAAATAATATTTCAAATGCTTAATAATTTTACATAACATTATTAACCATTATTAACACGCCAACTGTTTCCAATCGAGCAAAATGGGCCCAATACAAAAATACAATACGAATCTACTTCTTCTTTGGGTATTTTATGAATGGTGGTACTGAGTGTGCTAGTTTATTTCTAATTGTGTCTCCAGTGCCGACGCCGGACGCATGATAGCATTTTAATGTTCACATTAGCAAATTGAATATTATTTAAGAATTTTACGATTTAGCTGTCAGAACGTTCTATTCGAGGAAGGTGTCTAGAGCATCCCCACCACTCTACCTGGCCTCATATTTCTCTCCATCGTCATCTCGCGTGGCAGAATATCTTAAGAAATTATAAATTTTACAAAAATTGCTAACTTCAGTTGGAAAAACTTAATATTGAATATTACTGTCTGCTGCAATCTCCGCTACTGATTTATTGACAGTTATAACATAACCAAACTTTATATACTTATATGAATTTCTTCCACTTCATCTTCATGTATTACGAAATTAGTTGAATCAATTATGATTACAACGCCTTCCATGGCCTGCCTGGTACTTATGGCTGTTTAAATACTCACTAAGGCTCATACTCAAACCAGCCATAGCTGTTCAGTAAAACATCACTTTTCTGACGCGTATCGTATACTATTTTATCTACTCCAGTGGGACAAGTACCTCATTACGTCACTCATTTGACATTATTTCCGTTAGGTAATGAAGTTTATAATGACATTTGCCCACTAAAATATTTTTGAAAATAACAGATCTGACATTTTTCTTAATGCACTTAATGCAATTTTAGGCAGTTGTATATTAATGATGCTCTTATTCCACTTTATAGTGAATAACTATTATCGAATTTGATATATAGAAATGTGAAATATTAAATTTTCATATAAAAGTGACATTAAATGTGAAAACATAACCGAGCTGAGCAGAATTCGGTTTTATCTTCTGAAACACAATAAGTACCTCCAGTTGATGTTATATACCGGGTGACTATAAATGATTGAGATTTTTTTTCTTAGGTTGGCACTGTTTATGTTGGTGGCACTGTAAGTCTATGTCAAATTCAATGTTTGCAGGTTAGGTTTTGCGTCATTCTGTGTCAAAACTGACGCAAAACCTAATCTGCTAACCTCGAATTTGACATAGACTCTCAGAGTCACCAACATAAACAGTTCCAACCGAAGAAAAAAATCTCAATCATTTATAGTCACCCGGTATTTGACAGTACTGAAGTGTATTGTTGGTGGCACTATAAGTCTATGTCAAATTCGAGGGTGACAGGTTAGATTTTGTGTCAGTCTGGCAGTGTCACCCACGATATACTTCAGTATTGCCAGACGTAAAACGAATCGGCGTTGCTATGCTGTAATGGTTGCCATGGTCAATTACAAACGTCAAATGCAAACGTTTAAAACTAACTCTTTGGCACACGCTCCGCAAAATGACACTTTAACAGGCTCGTTTGAGTCTGCAAAATGTTATTTTAGCGGACTAGCAGAATAGTCCCTTAATGGATTTTTTCTACGACCACTACTACTGTTTCACTATAAATTACGTTTTATAAATCAGAGTGTTAAAAGTGAAATCAGCTGTTTACTTTTTCGGCAGGCAACAAGCCTCGGCTTCTCCTTGGCTTGTACTTATCTACCTCAAATGTTAATAGGCCTTTGCATTCCTTGTTACTTAAATAGCTATTAGGGGACACCTCTCATTGAGGACTCGGCTCCTTCGTCGCGTCGCCTCGTCTTTAAAAACGATTCGTCCCCTAAAACTTTATTTTGCGTACTTGACACATTATACACACGCAGTGATTCAAAGAACAACGAAAAGTGTTATAATGCAACGCAAGGTTTGAAAATTCGTATCGAAACTTTTCAAAACAATCATAGATTGAGTACTGCCAAATTCTATCAACTCGAAGGCCGTTGCGAAATTAGGATTCGATCCAAAAAATGTTATGTTCTTGTAGCAAAACCATTTTAATTGAAGAGGTTACATTACCAAACACAAATAACTGACAGGTAGAGATTAAGTATGTGCTCTAATAGATTATTTCCACATGCGTCATAGTGACGTTGGGCGATGACGTCAAATCAGCTTTTTGGGGTCAACTTGTGTTAACCGGCTTATGGCAATTAGCCGTTTTTCGTGTGCTTATAGGGCTGTTATTACGAAAAAAACGTTATGGCTTTTTATATATTATATATTATAGTTGATTAAGTTTAGTTTGGTGTAAGTAGTAAAGTTTTAGATTTAGCGATCGTGGGCATTATAAATTGTGGTTAAGATAGTTTAAGTTTATAATAGTTATTTTCATTACAAGTGTCGAAAGTAACAAATATCGTGCGAGTGTTGATTAGACAAACGAGGGCGTAGCGAAGCGAAGACCGAGTGGATCTAAAACACGAGCACAGATTATTTGCACTTTCGGGCGAGTTATGAACATGATACTACTACTACTGCATCACTTTTCAACTTCTATTTATTTTGCGGTAATTCCAACAGTTTCTCTTTGGAACAGTAATCACTTTCTACAAAATTATTTGAACATATTCTTGATGTTTTCACATTAAATTTGTGTTGCTGGTAACACTTTAGAAACCATTGTTCGCAAACTTGTTTGTCCCTTGGAAAACTAAAGAAACGGCAATCCGAAACTTTCTTACTCTTTTTGTAGTTGTTGCTTAAGCAACTCATCACTGCACAGTACACCATGGTAATAAATGTTTAATGCAATGTTTTAATTATAATTTATTAAATTTCAAGCACATATATCTGCAAACAAAACGAATAACACATTAAACACGGAACCGAAACCTTTAATCGCCGTATCAAACTGCCTGCTGCTGTGGAAATTTGTCACGGAGTGACGTCAGGCGTGCGAGAGAGATGGGCTTATCCCATGCTCGTGGGTTTATCTTAGTAGTAGTAGTATCATAAGTTATGAACACTATTTTTTAGACGACCACTCAAAGTAAATTCTATTTTTAATAATTATTTTTACCTACTCCTACTGCACAATGGCCATGAATTATAATTCATAATTCACGGTTTGCGATTTGCATCATAAAATTCTGTTTTCATTATTCAATAGTTTGCAAATTGCAACCAATCAGAAAATTCTATTTTCATTATTCAATAGGTTGTAGCCAATCAAAAAATTCATTCTTATTATTAAATGACTTTTGAAGTTAACAGCTGTCACAAATGTCATAATTCTGAAATATGAACACAAGGCTCCTATTGCATAGGAGTAGATAAAATATCGTATTGTATTCGCGATTATGGCCATTATTCACTCAGATGACTTGCGCCACGCGCCTTCGGCATGTGGCGCAAATGTCATCTTCGTGAATAATGGCTGTCATAATCGCTCATATAATAATATACTATTATTTCGTTTGCAAAATTGATTGTTATATTATTATTGGTACAATAATTATAAAAAATTAGAGCTTGTTGGAAGCAGAGCAACGAATAAAGCAAAAGCTTCTGGATTATTTGAATCAAGGTCTGCTGAATTGTGTGACAAACGTCACTGTGTGACAAACGTCACTGTGTGACAAACGTCACTGTGTGATAAGCGTCACTGTGTGACAAACGTCACTTTGACGCAGGCCGTGATTTGAATAACTTTGTGCCGTTACGATATGACTAGTGCGATATAATATCGTGCTAGTGTATGAAATTCTCAACTTTCTGTAGTAGGCTGCTGTCGCGATAATGTTACTTTCATATGTGGTCGTCTAAAAAAGCATTATTCGTAAACAGTTTATTACAAACAAGCAATCCAGTGAGACAAATGTCTCATTTAATAAAACAAGAAAGACCGTTTTGCAAATAGAACGCGTATTAAATAAAAACTGTACCCAGACCTGAAAGGTGTCAAAGTGGTTGCCTAACCGATCGACGTTTTAAGGCGCAGAGGGTCACAGCTCCGTTTGGCTGCTGAAACATTTTTATTTAATACGCGTTCTATTTGAAAAACGGTCTTTTTTGTGATTTCTCGAAAACCGGAAGTGTACGTGACTGAAATTCGGTTCCTGAGCTGACATGACCATTCCAAACATATAACTTTCATAACTTTTTTCTCTATCTCTTACGGTTTGGCTGCTGAAACAGCGTCCCGGACTGACAATTCCATTAGATAAAGGATGTTTTATTGTGTTCTAGATTTCAGAAGTTGTTACAGATTGATAAAATGGTAATTATGAATAAATGTTCAGAAAACGACTAAAAATCGCCAATAAAATGTATTTTATAAACTTAACCTAACTTAATCACAATTTATAATGCCCACGATCGCTAAATCTAAAACTTTACTACACCAAATTAAACTTAATAAACTATAATACATATAAAAAAATCTGGTGTGATACACGCACACAACTTCTTTTAACAGTAACCTTATAATTAACCAAAAATTTGATTTTTAATTTTAAGCTTGTGTCAAAAATTGTAAAAATTAGAAATTCCACAGAAACCGTACAAAATTGGTTATATTATAACTGTCAGAAGGCAGTAGCGGCGATTGCAGGAATTAGTAAAATTTGTCTTCACACTACAATGTGGAGTGTTGGTTTTGGATTATTCGAGGAATTTAGTTTTAAGGATCGCATCACAGATAATTCACTGTTACTACAACCGTGTTTGTTATTTTATTGTGGAAAAACTCTATTATCTAGCAAAATTATTTAAATTTAAAAGTTTTTATTACGCCACTGACTTGTCCTGTCGTTTTATCTAAATCAGGTCAACACGATAATGCCAGTTTGATTGATGTTACCAATATGAAGTTTAGAAATTATTAGCTTCTAATATTAGTTTTCTTTTGCCGTCCGCAAAGCTACAATGGTTCTGCTGTACGTAGATATTTCATTAAGGGAATACACACTTTACTAAATGACACAAACGCAAGGTGACGTCAGGTGAAACAGCTGATGAGTTACATTCACATTCAGCGCCGACTTCGACGTCAAATTTAAAAGAATGCTAATTACAACAAGTTCAAAAAAGTGTAGTTCTCCGTGCAAGGTGCGAATTTTTAATTCAGGCGAAACCGAGGTTAAGAACATGTCGAGCATTGAAAAATACTTTTCTCACTTGTGCACATGATATTTTTTCACGTGCTCTAGGCAAACGCCTAACGATTTTGATATAAACATATTAAAAGTCTTGTGAAATATTGTGCTCTTAAAATGAATCTATGCATTGCTACTCAACAAATCGTTGCTAATCGGAAAAGTAGCAACTTTGCTAAAGGATTGCCGCGCTGAATGATCGACGCCGTCGTTCCCCACTCTATGGGAACCTAGGACGAGTACACCGATAACGCGTCCATTTCAATTTCAGGACTTGAGTTCATCCAACTTGAGTCCGTGGACTTTCCCTTCCTTCCTTTTCCTGACCGGGTCCTCCGACTGGCAGCTGATTTGTCTAACGGAGTAGACCTCGAACCCTTACCAGGTCAGACTTTCAGGGAGGTGGCAGCTGAACTGTCAGCCCTAAGGCCAAACTTTCCTTACATAACTAATCCTGTAAGCGGCTCGAATTCGATTTGGTCTTGGTCGCTGCACTGTCTTGTAAAATAGAATCCTTCAGGCTTTAACCTTAGTTTGGTAGCTGAACTGTGTTTCAGGGTTAACCGCCAAAAGCGAGTCTCCCATCGCTCTGTTCCTAAGCGCAAATACCGTCGCAACGAACCACTTCACCGAGGTGGTTGAACCCGCACCATAACCTACATCTATTAACGTACCTGTAACAAAGTACGGAGGAACCCACAAATACTTTCTGGAACATCCGCCAAAGGCCAATTGCATCACTACAGCAAACGGCGAAACCAGCGACCTGAGCCCGAACCTGGGAATCTGCTGTCCGCAAAGACCGAACTGTCAAATGCAATTGCCCGTCACTCCGGAAACATCGCCTGGCCTCCGAATCACAGGTATTCCTTAAAATTGTTAATTCCGCATAAAATTACAGCCCGGTAAATGTAAACACTGCCGTTATCTGCGAGGCTGTGGCTCAATCCCGGACAAAGCAGCCTGCCGTGTTCGCATGCTGATTGAGCTGCGGACTAACCAGGAACAACGAAACCGCCCCCCAAAAGAAACCATTAATTTATTAATGTACAGAGTAATTCATAATCTGTATATCTAGTTAAAAACATTATATTGTTGGTATACATATATTGTGTTTTTCTGACCGTATGTGTTTGAGTTAGTGTGAACATTTCTCAGATTTCAGCTAACGCGAGTTATAAATTTAGAGAGCCTTTAGCAGGGGGTTTGAAACGTTACAGACTTATATTCGCTTGAAGATATTCCTTATCGCAATCATTTTTTATGAGGTGCAAAAAGTAAACGACAAGTGGACAGTCAGGCTGAACCTAAGTTAGGATCTTTGATTAAAAAAATTAAATGTAAAAAATATCAAGATGACTAGTATAATTGAGGGTGCATAACTTTGTCCGCATAATTAAAAACAGATTATACCATATGATTCATGTTCTTTTTTATGAAATGCATATAAGTTTTGTCACCGACCGTCTTAATTTGAAAATAAATTTAAAAGGGTAGTGTGAATTATAAGAATTCTTGCCGACGAAAACTTAATGATGCCCAAAAAGTTATATTTTTCGTACGTAGAATCACATTTGATAGAGAGGTCGACGAAAAATAAAAATATGTAAATTATAGAATTGCTGCGTATGACTAATTAATGGTGTCTATAAAACTAACATTTTTCTTACGGAAATGCGTCCGTAAAACCACATTTTATAGAGAGGTCGAGGGAAAACATGTTAGGGTACTGGCATACAATATAATTGACAAATACTTAATTATTATTTTACTTTAGAAATGTTACTCTTTTAGGCAGTTTAAATTGCAAATTAAGTCAGTTAAACACAAATAATGATACATATTGAACGAATAAATAATATAACACCTGTCCTTTGGTATTCTAAAAAAGTTAATCGATTGATGGATGGGTGTTGCCAAATTTGCTTAGGTATTACACAAAAATATTTAAAAAAATAATTAATTAATTAATATTTATATTGTTAGATTGGTAATTAAATTTTCTATCTAATGGCAAGATGGCCTTTAGTAGGTACCATTAAGAAAAGTGACGTTTTCTTAAAACACTTGTTTAGCAAATTTTATTCTTTTATTAAGGGTTTTATTGAACTTAATGATAAAGTAGCTATTATTATCAGTTTCTAGAGTCAATTCGAACATATTTTTCCAAGTCACGGCCTTCTATGGTAAAGAATAAAGTTTGAAAAACATATTTTTCTGTTTGAAAAAATTAAAATTTCGCAAGACTATTGTATGTAATTTGACTCGTAGATTCCGAAAAACATAAAATATACAGGGTGATTTATTTTAAAAATAAAGTTGATGTCATTTCCGGAGAAACCGAAAGTCGTCCATTTTGACTATATCTAACGGTCAATCAGAAATTATGTCTAGTATCTTCCTTTTAAATTTTATCCAAATTGATTCCTAAATAAGAAGATTAAGCATGGCCCTGGTCTCATTGTCAGCCGGTATAGGATCTAAAATTTTGTTCTGAATTGTAAGTACTATCAAAGAGTATATAATTATAAGCGTATATGCATATAATTATATGCTATTTGGTACTAGGTACTTATCATTTAACAACTTGTTTAAAATCTGGATAAAGACCAACGATTTCGTTATTACCAATATATTTCAAAATAGCTCTCTATTTCCTTGCCAATTATAGAACAAAGCGATTCGCGCACATTTACCAGCTGTGCAAATATCACGTTCGAGTCAGCAACGCCGTGTCTTATTCATTCTGTTCCGTTGCGCCCATTATCTGCTGTTGGTTAGACAAAGTGAGAAGATTTGACATAGGCCCCAAATATCTGAACTCGTCGAGGCAATTTGCACAGTAACCGGCGCAGAAAACATTTGAAAACCCCGATATGTTGGAGTGAAACAACTGCTTAGACTTAGAGAGTAAACCGTGCTATATGCTTGCAACTTATTAATTATAAAAAAAGCCCAAGGCGTAGCCGCTGGCTCTAACACGTCAAGGGTCATGAACCCCAGTTACGCAGGAGGTATATACAAAAGTTTATGCACAGACCGGAATATTCACAATTAAAACCCGATTTATAATTTTTATAACTTTGACAACCTACGATATCGTTGCTTGTCAAATTGACACACGCTATTCTGATAGACAAGCATTCTGCTTTAAGAATATTTGCAAGTGGGCACCAATAGAATAAATTATAACCAAACGGTGTAAATAATTGCAGTAATATTGAAATTTCTTGTTGTAATTGTGGTTTAATAGTGGTGGTGACTAAGCTTCGTAGCGGAGATGATGACATGAATAAGAAGAAGAAGAAGAAACAGAAGAACAGTAGCTTTGATTAAGATATGTTTCGTGTCAAAAGCGTAATTAACATGAGAATTTATTTTGTCTATAGTTCATGGATGTGTAAAAGGTCTTCTTTGAAACATGGCCGTTGTATAAACGCAGCGTTAGCGATTACTTTGGAATCTGTTTTACCGGCAGCCGTGAGCAGCTGTTTAACTCAATTCATTTCGGTCGTGGTTGTTTTTCTCTGGAAAAAGTAGCGTATTTTCGGCAGAATTTCGTAGTTGTGCTCTAAGTTTTAGCTCTTAACTTCAAGAATTTTGGAATATCATTTGTGGAAGCTTCGCTGGTATGTGGTTTTGCGGCCTTGTGCACTATTTGGACACTTTAGTCCGCGTTCCTGAGACGGTTTATCGTCACAGGACTTCTTGCTGTTTTGTCTAATCGCCTGTAATTACAGGGTGAGTGAGTGAAACTTCTTCAATTTTCATTGTGGTAACGTAATTGCAATGAGCTGAATTTTGTCTGGCATTTTTAGTATCACCTGCTGGGCGCAAAGCAACTGCAATTCCGTTTGCTTGAGAATTTCACTACAAACGTCATTCGGGGATTGTCGAAACTTCTTGAATCTATTCGATTTTAGAAGCCCCCTCTGCACCATTAGAGCCTAGTTGAATTTGGGCCTCATTACCTGAGGGCTTTGCTAATGACATTTGTTGGCGGCTATTTGTTTCAACTCCTGAACCCGCAGCTTTGAGCCATTTTGGGGGCTATTTGTTTCACCTTCTGCAGAAGCGTAAAACTCTCATATAAGTAGTGCAGCTTAGTTATTTGTGTTAACGATATTTGTACCGCAAACATGATAAGAGAAACTGTAGCTCTACTTAATATATACAAGGTGTTTAAAAATACTTTCGGATATTTTACGCACTTATAAATCTCATCAATACAAAAAAAAATCCTAATAAACATGGGTCCGGAAATGTTTTGTTTCTGAGACACATAGTGTTAAAGTTTAAAAAAATCCCAGCCGCCCCTGGAATAAATAATTTAAATCTAAGTGTGTCAAAACATGATCATTAATAACACCAGTAGACTTTCAAAGTTTTACTAAAATCGGCTAAGGGGTTTTTAGATATTGAAGCATTTTAGTTTTTGTCTTAACAGCTTCAGAGACGTGCAAAAATATGGGTTTTAATTTTTTCTTGAAAACGAAGCGAGATCCGAAAAAATTTCAGGAGATAAAAAAGTTTTTAGTGGCTTTATTAAAAAAATATATAAAAATTGCAACAAATTTCGAGGGCGTTATTTTTTTGTAAAAAAACCTAATCGATAAGCCCCTTGGGCACGCCCCTAGAATTACTACATTAACTGTAATAGGTCCAAAAGATACCTTTTAAAGTTATAAACGAACTGTAAAATTTCATTCAAATCGCTCAAAGCGTTTTTAGATAAAATAAAAAACGAATTAAAAAAAAAACTTTAACACCCTGCATCTCGAAAACGAACCGTTTCCGTACCCATGTTTATTAGGATATTTTTGCTTGTATTGATGAGATCTATATGTGGGTAGAATATCCGAAAGTATTTTTTAACACCCTGTAAGTGTACATTTTACTAGTTAATATTGGATTGTGTATTTTTAACATGATAATTCACTGCTATGATAGTGTTAATTTCTAGCAAGTAACGCCTAATCAAAATATATAAAATTTCTTTACTGGTTATGATATGCAGCGTTGTTTAATAAACCTAATGCACATGTTTATATCAATCAGTGTCTGATTTCGTTACTGCTATCTTCTTTATTTCAGATATTGTGTTATTGTCGGCTGCGATTAATCTGGGTTTGTAAGTTTTTGTCCTATCTCAGTATATTTTTACTTCCCTCGTCTGAAAGAAATTAAGTATTGTAATCACGAAAAAAACACCTTCCAAGATTTTTTCAGATCTTCACATCTCAAGGTCACTAGATGACGAAAAAGAGGTTTTCTCAATTTCGTCAGTCTGTCTGTCTGTCTGTCTATCCATCTGTCTGTCAGTCTGTCTGTCTGTCTGCCTGTTGGCAGTATAGCTCAAAAACTATTTGTCGGAGGAAGACTATATTGTGCATACATGTTATATATCTACCTCGCATGAAACCGGTACAATTTCATACAAATATATACATGGTGAGCACCTTAAAAGATATTTTTTTATTTTTGTGTTAATTTTGAAATAAAAAGAAGTAATAACTTTCACATAGGTGAGGCTTTACATTGCCGAAAATAAGACTTAACCGATAAAGGATAATGACACAAAAGATAAAAAAAATTCAACCATTACACCGCGCTCTTCATGAGACGCGCACGCCAGACTTTTCCCGAAGAGACGCGGTAGCTCAGATGGCATTCCGCCGCACATACATCCTCTGCGGACACTCAGCCAGGATCGAGCATTCTGCACAGCCGCAGATGCGGCGGGGTTCAAACCACAGCGGAATACATTTTTTTTAAATTTGAAAATGTATTTAATTTATTAAAAACGTGAAGATATTTGTACTCCTAACTTAATTTGATTTTTAAATTTATTTAGTATCACAATGACGACGAGGGAAGTGCTGCGTAAAGCCCTTCACCGATTTTTTTGCTGTTGTAATTGAAAACTTGTTGGCGTTCTTTGTTTACTATGTCAGGCTAACCAAATAGCACAATCGTGAATTGAAATTGTCCTAGTTGCTTCTCAGGAATGGTAAAATATCTGCAGAAGGAACCTTTGCGACTTATAACGTCTTCCTGTAGCATCTGAAGTAAAACTAGATGTTTGCACCGGATAAAAAATGAATTAATCTAGTTTTGATTTTAAGCGTTTCCCAATAGCATTTGCAACGTAGTAATTTGGTTGTGTTTTTTAACCGTTTCCCAATAGAGTTTTCAACGTCGCGGCTGCAGTTATTAACTACTACTGCATTTAATTTAATGCAATTAGCTATCGAACCTACACTATTTATTGTTTACTGTGTCAGGCTAACCAAATACCTAGCACAATCGTGAACTGAAATTGTTATAGTTGCTTCTCGGGAATGGTAAAATCGGTGCAAAACTGAAGTTTGTAACTTATAACGTCTTTCTGAAGCATCTGAAGTAGAAAAGAAGATGTCTGCACTGGATAAAAGAATGTCTGGCGCCCAGGACGCACCGGACGTTAGCCCCCAAACGACGCGAAGGGAAACAGATGGGCTACCCTTACCACCAAGGGCTCAAGCGTGGGAGTTGACCACCAACGGGCGAAGTTACCGGTTGTCGCGCGTGCCTTAACGAAAATACCTACTCCTGTAACTTTGCAACACGTTAATTGTAAAATTTTGTAAATAAATTCGTTAGTTCACGTGCCTGGTTTTTATATAAAGTAAATGCTAGATATCTACTAAAATTGGTAACCCGCGACGATTTTAAACGCGAAACGAGGGCAAAGAACAATCGACTTAACCACGTGTTGTGCGGATTGGAAGTTCCAAACAAAATTTGATAAATAAACATTCAAGTGAATCGTTAAGTGCTCCAGTTGCAAGATGTCGACCGACCCCAGTCCTACAGCGAGGATGACCACGATATCGGCGGAGACATTAACGAGTTCCGCTAAGTGAAGTTGCCGCCATTTTGGCTAAACAACCCAGCGTTATGGTTTGCGCAGGTAGATGCACAGTTTTTTCAATTTAAAATCAAATCGGATACTACCAAGTATTACACTGTCGTCGCCACGTTGGATTCGGCCATGCTACAACAAGTCGCAGACATAATTCAGCACCCGCCTGAGCAAAATAGGTACGAGACCCTCAAAAAGCAGCTAATCGCAAGGTTCACAGACTCGCAAGAGAAACAGTTGCGCAAATTACTAACAGAGATGGAATTAGGGAACCGACGTCCGTCGCAGCTTTTACGGGAAATGAAAAGTGCCACCACATCCCAAATCGACGAAAGCGTCTTGCGCACGTTATGGCTGTAGAGAATGCCTTCCCAAGTGCAGATCGTCTTGTCTGTCAGTAAGGACAAAAAACTAGAAAAATTAGCAGAAATGGCAGATAAAATAACAGAAATTAGCAGCGCCAGTATAGCAGCTGTCAGTTGTACACCCATGGCGCAACCGCAATCTGGTGAAGTAATATCTGGCAGTTCCGTCGCCTCACTACAGCAGTAGATCATTGAACTCACCGAAAAGGTCGAACAACTTTCACGAGGTCGACGACCTTGGTGTATGCGATCCCGATCGCGTTCGAGAGGACCCAACGCAAATGGCGAATGTTTTTATCACCGCAGGTTCACCGTAAATGCCAGAATATGCAAACAGCCCTGTAGCTATCGAGTGAATATGCCATCGCAGACGGGAAACGAGACCAGCCGTCATTAGTAGAGGCGGTCAGCGACGGTCCACCCCAAAGCCGCCTGTTCATAAGCAACAAAGAAACTGGCACCCGCTTTCTGATCGACACCGGCGCCGATGTATCTGTAATTCCTCCGAGCAAAAAAAAAACCGACAAAAAAAGCCGACGCCGTACAAATTATTTGCCGCAAATGGATCTGTAATCGACACCTTTGGGGAACGTCCACTGTGCCTCAATTTAGGGTTACGCAGGTCATTCCGGTCGAAGTTTCTAGAAGCCGACGTCGCTCGACCTATCATTGGCGCGGATTTTCTACGTTACCACGGCCTGCTCGTCGATTTAAAAAATCGCCGATTGATCGACAGCACTACCCAAATGAAAAGCAACAAATGAAAACCTAAAAACCATTCCGCAACCGGCCAAGTTGACCGAGGCTGGTTTGTCAATCAAAATATTGGAGAAGCTGCGTCCAAGAATTGCTCTGTACGGTGTGCCACAAGAAATCGAAGCTGAACGTCTTCAAACTCAAATTATCGGACAAAATCCTGAAATTTCTAACTGCGACCATGCAGATCTCAAACAGCTCTACAAAATTGGAGGCAGAGATACACTTCACGCGACATGGCTTTTGGAGGTCTCACCCGAGGTGAGGAAGAAGCTGATACAGAAGGGAAGAGTTGTGTTTGGCTGGTCCTCATGTCGGTTGTCCGACCATTTGAGGATTCAGCGATGTTATAAATGTCAGAAGTATGGTCATGCAGCTGGAGTCTGCCAGTCAGAATCTGCGTGCGGGCACTGCGCCGGCGACGGACATATCACTAAAAATTCTCCGAGTAAGAACAACGCTCCAAAGTGTATCAACTGCGTAAGGGCTAAACTTCCAGAAAACGAAGCGAAGCGCGCCACAGATCACAAAACGTGTCCAACGTATACAAGAAAACTGAAAGAGCTGGTCGACAAGATTGACTATGGCTCCCCATAGACCATTGCAGTCATTCAGAACTATTCAAATAAACCTTCAGAATTCCAGAACTGCAATCAAAGAGTAGCGGCACGTGTGTGAAAACGAAAAGTTTGATATAGCAATCCTCCAAGAACCATACACTTATCAAACCGTCCATCAAGGACATAGGCATCTCTATGGCTTTACTAACACGAAGTCTGCATTCTACAAATCCGAAGACCAGATCTACGCGGAAATCGCTGTCTTCAATCCAAATATTGATATCCTGATTCTCCAACAATTCTGTACCCGCCATGTCGCAGTAGCTGAACTAAACCTTTGCGGCGAAAAACTCGTGTTCATAAGCATCTACGCTCCGCCGTCTGAGGAGCTTGAACCATATCTTGATCACGTTAGGAACATCATGTCTGAACTCGACAATGTGAGAGTGCTCGTCGGAGGCGACTTCAATGCCAAATCAGCCCTTTGGTTCTCCACTGACACAGATGAGAAAGGGCAATGCACGGAAGAGTTTCTGCTGGAGAGAGGCCTCCACGTTCTCAACGAGCCGGACAATCCACCTTCGTTCCACACCGTAAACGGCACCTCTAATATAGACATAACAGCGGCATCGGACGACCTTGTCGGCCACATCAAAAACTGGTGCATCAATGAAGATTTAATCCAGAGCGACCACAACGCTATAACTTTTAACCAAGAACACTATACTAAGGACACGCAACTCCCGTTTCGAAGCGGACCGCAAAAAGCTGACAAATAAGGCGGCCGTGGTGTACAATTATTCATTCACAAAACTCGTGAACTGTCAATGTCAAACATTTGCTGAGTGTAACTGGAAATTCGGACCATGTTTTAACAATTAATAACACACTTGAAATACACTCCATTGGATTAACAACCGTAAACTGACTTTTAACCGCGATTACAGGTTAATTTAGCTCGCTTCCAACTCTCGAACGGCAGTACACGCTGTCGACAGCGCCGCGACGGCTATCCCCGACATAAGGGCCGCTTTTATATACAGCCGTCATAGGAAGTTGCATCTCCTTAGTATAGTCTTCTTGCTTTTAACATACAAACTTCAAGTACTGATGAACCTTTTTACGACAAGAGATACCACTTAAAGAATATCAATACGAAAAAGCTGATCGACAACTCCCTTAGAATGATGATCAAATTGGAGCGGGAAGAGCTATGGGTCCCCGGGGAGCAGGCTTTGGAGGAAAGAGCCGAAACATTTAACAAATCGTTGTGTGCCCTGTGCGATCAAGTCCTGCAGACTACCAAACCAGGCAGTGTCCGAGAACCTTGGTGGACCGACAAACTCATAAAGCTGAGAAGCGCGGTGAGGTCGATCAGGAGGCTCTTTCAGAGATGCAGATTTCCAGAGGATAGAAGAATCCTGTGGGCTCGATACCAAGAAAAACTGGCAACATTCAAGACTGAGCTTGTAAACTCGAAGAAAGCAGCATGGAAGTCCTACGTGCAAACTAATCTCACCGCATCTCCTTGGGGAATGGTGTACAAACTGGCCACAAACAAAACTAAAGCGATTGCATTCGACCGTTAAATATGGACGCGTATGTTCGACTAACACCCGCACAACGCTCCAAACCATCCTCAACACTCTTCTCCCGGATTCGGAAGAGGTAATGATCCCAATCCAAAAAGCATGAGGTGACGTCGAAGACTTCTCGGCGGAGCAGCTCCAGGAAGCAATCTTCTCGCAAAATGGAAAAAAGGCGCCGGGTTCTGATTCACTCCCCGGGCTCATCCTACAACTCTGCTTTCCTGCAATTTCCGATCATCTTGTCCGTTTTTTCAACGACTGCCTAAAACTTTCCTACTTTCCAAAAGTGTGGAAGCATGGGAGTCTAACACTTATTCCGAAAGCGACAGATCAAGCCCCGATGAGTGTTAAGAAGTTCAGACCAATCACTCTATTACCCGTGCTGGGAAAAACTCTAGAACGTCTTTTCCGCCTTAAACTCTACGAATCTCATCCAGAACACACCATCCATTCCGAGAACCAGCATGGCTTCCGGAAAGGAAAATCCACCTGCACTGCTCTCAAAACACTGACAACCTTCGTGCAAGACAGTACGCAGCGTTATGTAGCAGCGGTGATGATCTACATCGCTGGTGCCTTTGATAATCTCGAATGGGCAATCCTTCTGCAAGAAATGTGCAATGCTGGCTACTCAAACCAGCTAATCAGACTGATGCAAAGCTATCTCACAGACCGAACTGTCGAACTCCGATCCAAGTACGAAGTGGTTACAAAACGTCTCTCCAAGGGGAACCCGCAGGGTGCAGTGCTGGGTCCACTAACCTGGAATATCGTGATGGACGTCCTACTCAACAAACAACTTCCTCCACATTCCAAGATCATCGCTTACGCAGACGATATTACTCTTCTAATCGAAGCTCCATCAAGAGCCGAACTCGAATCGACTGCTAATGGTGCGTTGCTCCTAATTCTGGAATGGGCAAAAAACTCAAAGTTCTCTATTTCCACCACAGAAACTTCTTACATTCTCCTAAAAAGCAAGCTCCAAAGAAATCCTATCTTCAAGCTGGGTGCGGTATTTCTAAAGCGCCAGACATCAACCAAATATCTAGGAGTCACTCTCTCTGAGGGTCTACTCTACACGGCCCATGTTACAAGAACAACCGAAAAAGCGAAGCAAATCTTTTTTTTCCTAATCAGAAGCGTTTACTCCAACTGGGGTCAAGTTCTAGATGCACTCCTTGTCATATATCGCCATGCAATCATTCCAATCATCACCTATGCCATAGAGATATGGGGACACGCCCTCGAGAAGTATGTTATCAAGAATAAGCTACGAAGCTTACATGGCATCTGCTGCAGGGCGATCATCGGAAGTTATATGTCCACATCAGCCGAGGCTGCAGGTGTTTTGGCTGGCGATCCTCCTCTTCAACTTGTTGCATCAGAAATCTACTCCAAAATTCTACTGAAACACGGCAATAATGCAGTCCACTGCAACGAAGTAATTCTTAACGGGGCGTACTCAAAGGCCCAACTGGCCCCTCGCCTTCGGGATATAACAATGACAACATGGCAAGAAATGTGGCAACAATCCAGTAAAGGTCGAACGACTTTCCAATTCATACCAGAAATCTCGCGATGGAACCGCAGAACACTCAGCAAGTCGGCAATGCAAGTCCTTACTGGGCACGGAAATTTCCAGTCGCACATGGTGCGAATAGGCAAAACTGAAGACGAGCAATGCGCTGCGTGCAGCACAATTGACGATCCAATCCATCGTATTCGACGGTGTCCTCTCTACGACGAAATCAGAGAAGACCTAATCTTTAAAATAGGTCCGCTTCCAAACAGCATGTCCGACCTACTTAACGCTTTATCCGACTAAGACGAACTCGAGCTCCTGGCACCGTTTGCTCTATGGGCCCACACATAAAGTACTGCATCTCTACTAGTAAGCTGAGGCTTGAAAAGTCATCTCGCCCGAGAGGACCCTGCGAATATGATATCTCCTGTAATTTCAAGGACTTTGAGCTTGCTCCTTGTTCGAGAAGAAAGCAAGACCCTGCGGGGATGACATCTCTACTGTTTGCAAGGGTTTATAGCTTGCTACAATCCCGAGAAGGTTTCCATTTCCATCTATAAATTCTTCTGTCTAAGGAACTCAGAATCAAATAAGTGTATAAGTATATGTTTGTGACGTACTTGTACTTTGTAACTTATGTTAAGTTTATTTCTAATCCTTAAATGTATATCTTAAGTTTATTTCAAAAAGAATTCTTTAAGGTGCGAGGGGTATTAGGAACCCTCAAATGAAATGTAATATTTCTTCCCAGTTAATATACGTGGCCCATGTGGTCTTTGAAAGAAAGAAGCACTACCCAAATGTCAACGGTAGCGGAAATCGTTTGTTGTGAAACAACCAAAGTGTCAACTGTTGCTAAAAACTCCGTGTTTCACGAACTATTAGCGGAATTCCCCAACATTACTCAATAGTGCACCACATCAACACAACGGGATCACCTATAGCCGAACGAGTTCGCCGCTTGCCCCCAAATAAGCAGAAGGCAGCGAAAGCGGAATTCGATTATATGATGGAGCAAGGTATTTGTAGGCGATCTAACAGCCCTTGGGCGAGTCCACTTCATCTCGTTTCCAAAAAATCTGGAGAATGGCGACCCTGCGGATAGTCCAAGAGCCAGCAACGGGTTTGCTTACAGTATTTTTAACAAGCGTGTAACTGTTATGGAAGGTCCCTTTGAATATACTGAGAAGGAAACCCGAAGTCTGGCAAGCCTGTGGTGGTAGTTTTGCCCCCCTTGCGTCCTTGAAGGATGGAAAAAAAATAATAAGAAAAAAGTATAATAACAAGTCTGGCTCTTTGCTATGTTAAAGGTAATCATATCTTATGTAAGTAAAAAGATTGACAGACGCTTTCGCCGGTGGTAAGTTTACCCCAGATTCACATAAAGCTGCATAATAAACTTAACCATTTACTGTAAAATATCAAGAGATAAAAAAAAAACTGATCCTCAGCGGGCTGTGGAAATTCAAACGTGGGAATAATAAGTTGGTGGCACTGTAAGTCTGTCAAATTTGAGGTTACCAGGTTAGGTTTTCCGTCAGTTTTGACACAGACTGGCGCAAAATCTAACCTGCTAACCTCGAATTTGACATAGACTTACAGTATTACCAACATATTATTCCTAGGTTTTGTGTCAGTTTTGACACATTATTTTTTCCCGCCCTTCAAGGACGCAAAGAGGCTAAAACCACCACCGCAGGCTTGCCAGACTACGGGTTCCCTTCTCAGTATATTCAAAGGGACCCTCCATAACAGTTACAGACTTGTTAAAAATACTGTAAGAAATCCGTTGCTGGCTCTTGGACTAGGAGATTATCGACGTCTGAACGCAATTACTGTCCAGGACCGCTACCCGATCGCCCACATCCTGAATTTTTCTTATACATTATATGGTAAGAAATTTTTCTCGAAGTTAGATCTAGTACGGGCATATCATCAGATCCCAGAAGAGTTGCCTTACCATGGTAGACCGCTACACAAGATGGCCCAAAGCAGTTCCTCTCACAGATATCACGAGCGAATCCGTAGCTACAGCGCTTTATAATGGCTGGATATCCCGTTTCGGTGCACCCCGAACAATCACAACCGACCAAGGCAGGCAATTCAAGTCGGGGCTTATTAAGGCGCTGACAAATCTACTAGGAACCAAGCGCACACGTACAACCGCGTACAATCCGAAATATAACGGCTTGTTGGAGCGTTGGCACAGAACGCTCAAAACTGCCCTAATGTGTCAGCAAACAGAAAGATGGGCCGACACGCTGTACACTGTTCTGTTGGGATTACGGGCCAGTTTCAAAAAGGACCTAAGATGCTCGCCTGCTAAACTCGTCTACGGCGAGTCCTTACGCCTACCTGGAGAATTCTTCTTCAACAGTAATGACGTGTCGGAAGACCCAGGAAGTTTTGCGGAAAACCTAAGACAGCAAATGCGTCAACTACTTCCCATACCAATAGCACATCACAACAGCCAAGCTGTCTTCGTGCACCCAGACCTGGCAACGTGCACCCATGTTTTCCTGCGGGACTATACCGTCCGCCGCCCTCTGTAACAACCGTACACTGGACCCCACCAAATTCACTGCAGACCCAGTGGTAAGCTCTTTGCCATTATATTAAATGGAAAAGTCGTTAATGTTTCAGCAGACCGTGTTAAGCCTGCCTTTCTGGTTCAACCAGAGCCACCGATCCAAAGAACTGCTCGTAGCAGCAACGAACCAGAAGCTTCGCTAGCTACCCAGGTCCAGACCAGATCAGGTCGCACGGTAAAGCCTTCCGTCCTTTTCGACTTGTAATCGACACGCTGTCACTGGGGTGGGAGTGTGTGGCGACCAAAAGCATTTTCATACTTGGCGCCCAGGACGCACCGGACGTTAGCCCCCAAACGACGCGAAGGGAAACAGATGGGCTATCCTTACCGCCAAGGGCTCAAGCTTGGGAGTCGACCACCAACGGGCGAAGCTACCGGTTGTCGCGCGTGCCTTAACGAAAATACTCCTGTAACACGTTAATTGTAAAATTTTGTAAATAAATTAGTTCACGTGCCTGGTTTTTATATAAAGTAGGTAAATGCTAGGTATCTACTAAAAATGAATTAATATAGTTTTTCTTTTTAAGCGTTTCCCAATAGCATTTGCAACGTTGCGGCTGCAGTTATTAACTACTACCAGATTTAATCTATTGCCATTAGCTATCTAAACTACACTATTTATTGTTTACTATATCAGGCTAACCAAATAGAACAATCATGAAATGAAATTGTCCTAGTTGCTTCTCGGGAATGGTAAAATCTCTGCAGAATTAACGTTTGCGACTTGTAACGTCTTCGTGTAGCATCTAAAGAAAAAAACTAGATGTCTGCACCGGATTAAAAAGATGTATTATCATAGTTCTGTCTTAAGCGTTTCCCAATAGTATTTGCAACGTCGCGGCTGCAGTAATTAACTACTACTGCATTTAATCTATTGCCATTAGCTATCTAAACTACACTATCTATTATTTCCTATGTCAGGCTAATCAAATAGCACAATCGAGAACTGAAATTGACCTAGTTGCTTCTCGGAAATGGTAAAATCGGTGCAGAACGAACGCTTTCAACTTATAACGTCTTTCTATAGCTTCTGAAGTAGAAAACAAGATGTCTGCACCGGATAAAAAATGAATTAATCTAGTTTTGTTTTTAAGCGCTTCAGAATCATTTGCAACGTCGCGCCTGCAGTTATTAACTAGGCACTGCTGCATTTAATCTATTGCCATTAGCTATCTAAGCTACACTATTTATTGTTTACTATGTCAGGCTAACCACATTGCACAACGGTAAATTGAAATTTTCCTAGTTGCCAAACTCTTGCCATGTGCTATCTAAGCTACAATATGTTGTGTTTACTATGTCACGTTAACCAAATAGCACCATGTGAAAATCGTAAACCGAAATTATGCCAGTTGCTTCTCGGGAATGGTCAAATCGCTGCAGTACGAACCTATGCGACTTATAACGTCTTGGTGTAGTATTTCAAGCAGAAAACAAGATGTTTGCACCGGCGGAAAAAATTACTTAATATATTTTTATTATTCGAGCAGTTCCCAATAGCATTTCCAACGTCGCTAGGCTGCAGGTGTTAATTACTAAGGCATTTAAACTGTTGCCATGCGCTATCTAAGCCACAATATGCATTGTTTACTATGTCACGTTAACCAAATAGCACCATGTGAAAATCGTAAATCGAAATTATGCCAGTTGCTTCTCGGGAATGGTCAAAACGCTGCAGAACGGGCGTTTCCTACTTCTAACGTCTTGCTGTAGTAGGTATCTCAAGCAGAAAACAAGATGTCTGCACCGGCGGAAAAAATTACTTAATATATTTTTATTATTCGAGTGGTTCCCAATAGCATTTCCAACATCGCTAGGCTGCAATTGTTTATTACTACAGCATTTAAACTGTTGCCATGCGCTATCTAAGCTACAGTATGCATTGTTTACTATCTCATGTTAACCAAATAGCACCATGAGAAAATCGTAAATCGAAATTATGCCAGTTGCTTCTCGGGAATGGTCAAAACGCAGCAGAACGGGCGTTTCCTACTTATAACGTTTTGCTGTAGTAGGTATCTCAAGCAGAAAACAAGATGTCTGCACCGGCGGAAAAAATTACTTAATATATTTTTATTATTCGAGTGGTTCCCAATAGCATTTCCAACATCGCTAGGCTGCAATTGTTTATTACTACAGCATTTAAACTGTTGCCATGCGCTATCTAAGCTACAGTATGCATTGTTTACTATCTCATGTTAACCAAATAGCACCATGAGAAAATCGTAAATCGAAATTATGCCAGTTGCTTCTCGGGAATGGTCAAAACGCTGCAGAACGGGCGTTTCCTACTTATAACGTTTTGCTGTAGTAGGTATCTCAAGCAGAAAACAAGATGTCTGCACCGGCGGAAAAAATTACTTAATATATTTTTATTATTCGAGTGGTTCCCAATAGCATTTCTAACATCGCTAGGCTGCAATTGTTTATTACTACAGCATTTAAACTGTTGCCATGCGCTATCTAAGCTACAGTATGCATTGTTTACTATCTCATGTTAACCAAATAGCACCATGAGAAAATCGTAAATCGAAATTATGCCAGTTGCTTCTCGGGAATGGTCAAAACGCTGCAGAACGGGCGTTTCCTACTTATAACGTTTTGCTGTAGTAGGTATCTCAAGCAGAAAACAAGATATCTGCACCGGCGGAAAAAATTACTTAATATATTTTTATTATTCGAGTGGTTCCCAATAGCATTTCCAACATTGCTAGGCTGCAATTGTTTATTACTACAGCATTTAAACTGTTGCCATGCGCTATCTAAGCTACAATATGCATTGTTTACTATCTCATGTTAACCAAATAGCACCATGAGAAAATCGTAAATCGAAATTATGCCAGTTGCTTCTCGGGAATGGTCAAAACGCGGCAGAACGGGCGTTTCCTACTTATAACGTTTTGCTGTAGTAGGTATCTCAAGCAGAAAACAAGATGTCTGCACCGGCGGAAAAAATTACTTAATATATTTTTATTATTCGAGTGGTTCCCAATAGCATTTCCAACTTCGCTAGGCTGCAATTGTTTATTACTACAGCATTTAAACTGTTGCCATGCGCTATCTAAGCTACAATATGCATTGTTTACTATCTCATGTTAACCAAATAGCACCATGAGAAAATCGTAGATCGAAATTATGCCAGTTGCTTCTCAGGAATGGTCAAAACGCTGCAGAACGGGCGTTTCCTACTTATAACGTTTTGCTGTAGTAGGTATCTCAAGCAGAAAACAAGATGTCTGCACCGGCGGAAAAAATTACTTAATATATTTTTATTATTCGAGTGGTTCCCAATAGCATTTCCAACATCGCTAGGCTGCAATTGTTTATTACTACAGCATTTAAACTGTTGCCATGCGTTATCTAAGCTACAATATGCATTGTTTACTTTCTCATGTTAACCAAATAGCACCATGAGAAAATCGTAAATCGAAATTATGCCAGTTGCTTCTCGGGAATGGTCAAAACGCTGCAGAACGGGCGTTTCCTACTTATAACGTTTTGCTGTAGTAAATATCTCAAGCAGAAAACAAGATGTCTGCACCGGCGGAAAAAATTACTTAATATATTTTTATTATTCGAGTGGTTCCCAATAGCATTTCCAACATCGCTAGGCTGCAATTGTTTATTACTACAGCATTTAAACTGTTGCCATGCGCTATCTAAGCTACAATATGCATTGTTTACTATCTCATGTTAACCAAATAGCACCATGAGAAAATCGTAAATCGAAATTATGCCAGTTGCTTCTCGGGAATGGTCAAAACGCTGCAGAACGAACGTTTCCTACTTATAACGTTTTGCTGTAGTAGGTATCTCAAGCAAAAAACAAGATGTCTGCACCGGCGGAAAAAATTACTTAATATATTTTTATTATTCGAGTGGTTCCCAATAGCATTTCCAACATCGCTAGGCTGCAATTGTTTATTACTACAGCATTTAAACTGTTGCCATGCGCTATCTAAGCTACAGTATGCATTGTTTACTATCTCATGTTAACCAAATAGCACCATGAGAAAATCGTAAATCGAAATTAGCCAGTTGCTTATCGGGAATGGTCAAAACGCTGCAGAACGGGCGTTTCCTACTTATAACGTTTTGCTGTAGTAGATATCTCAAACAGAAAACAAGATGTCTGCACCGGCGGAAAAAATTACTTAATATATTTTTATTATTCGAGTGGTTCCCAATAGCATTTCCAACATCGCTAGGCTGCAATTGTTTATTACTACAGCATTTAAACTGTTGCCATGCGCTATCTAAGCTACAGTATGCATTGTTTACTATCTCATGTTAACCAAATAGCACCATGAGAAAATCGTAAATCGAAATTATGCCAGTTGCTTCTCGGGAATGGTCAAAACGCTGCAGAACGGGCGTTTCCTACTTATAACGTTTTGCTGTAGTATGTATCTCAAGCAGCAAACAAGATGTCTGAACCGGCGGAAAAAATTACTTAATATATTTTTATTATTCGAGTGGTTCCCAATAGCATTTCCAACATCGCTAGGCTGCAATTGTTTATTACTACAGCATTTAAACTGTTGCCATGCGCTATCTAAGCTTCAATATGCATTGTTTACTATCTCATGTTAACCAAATAGCACCATGAGAAAATCGTAAATCGAAATTATGCCAGTTGCTTCTCGGGAATGGTCAAAACGCTGCAGAACGGGCGTTTCTACTTATAACGTCTTGCTGTAGTAGGTATCTCAAGCAGAAAACGAGATGTCTGCACCGGCGGAAAAAATTACTTAATATATTTTTATTATTCGAGTGGTTCCCAATAGCATTTCCAACATCGCTAGGCTGCAATTGTTTATTACTACAGCATTTAAACTGTTGCCATGCGCAATCTAAGCTACAGTATGCATTGTTTACTATCTCATGTTAACCAAATAGCACCATGAGAAAATCGTAAATCGAAATTAGCCAGTTGCTTATCGGGAATGGTCAAAACGCTGCAGAACGGGCGTTTCCTACTTATAACGTTTTGCTGTAGTAGATATCTCAAACAGAAAACAAGATGTCTGCACCGGCGGAAAAAATTACTTAATATATTTTTATTATTCGAGTGGTTCCCAATAGCATTTCCAACATCGCTAGGCTGCAATTGTTTATTACTACAGCATTTAAACTGTTGCCATGCGCTATCTAAGCTACAGTATGCATTGTTTACTATCTCATGTTAACCAAATAGCACCATGAGAAAATCGTAAATCGAAATTATGCCAGTTGCTTCTCGGGAATGGTCAAAACGCTGCAGAACGGGCGTTTCCTACTTATAACGTTTTGCTGTAGTAGGTATCTCAAGCAGAAAACAAGATGTCTGCACCGGCGGAAAAAATTACTTAATATATTTTTATTATTCGAGTGGTTCCCAATAGCATTTCCAACATCGCTAGGCTGCAATTGTTTATTACTACAGCATTTAAACTGTTTCCATGCGCTATCTAAGCTACAATATGCATTGTTTACTATCTCATGTTAACCAAATAGCACCATGAGAAAATCGTAAATCGAAATTAAGCCAGTTGTTTCTCGGGAATGGTCAAAACACTGCAGAACGGGCGTTTCCTACTTATAACGTCTTCCTGTAGTAGGTATCTCAAGCAGAAAACAAGATGTCTGCGCCGGCAGAAAAAAATACTTAATATATTTTTATTATTCGAGCGGTTCCCAATAGCATTTCCAACGTCGCTAGGCTGCAGGTGTTAATTACTACGGCATTTAAACTCTTGGCATGCGCTATCTAAGCTACAATATGCATTGTTTACAACGTCACGTCAACCAAATAGCACCATGAGAAAATCGTAAATCGAAATTATGCCAGTTGCTTCTCGGGAATGGTCAAAACGCTGCAGAACGGGCGTTTCCTATTTATAACGTCTTCCTGTAGTAGGTATCTCAAGCAGAAAACAAGATGTCTGCGCCGGCAGAAAAAAATACTTAATATATTTTTATTATTCGAGCGGTTCCCAATAGCATTTCCAACGTCGCTAGGCTGCAGTTGTTAATTACTACGGCATTTAAACTCTTGGCATGCGCTATCTAAGCTACAATATGCATTGTTTACAACGTCACGTCAACCAAAAAGCACCATGTGAATATCGTAAATCGAAATTATGCCAGATACTTCTTGGGAATGGTCAAATCGCTGCAGAACGAACCTATGCGACTTATAACGTCTTGGTGTAGTATCTCAAGCAGAAAACAAGATGTCTGCGCCGGCAGAAAAAAATACTTAATATATTTTTATTATTCGAGCGGTTCCCAATAGCATTTCCAACGTCGCTAGGCTGCAGTTGTTAATTACTACAGCATTTAAACTCTTGCCATGCGCTATCTAAGCTACAATATGCATTGTTTACAACGTCACGTCAACCAAATAGCACCATGTGAAAATCGTAAATCGAAATTATGCCAGTTGTTTCTCGGGAATGGTCAAAACGCTGCAGAACGGGCGTTTCCTACTTATAACGTCTTGCTGTAGTAGGTATCTCAAGCAGAAAACAAGATGTCTGCACCGGCGGAAAAAATTGCTTAATATATTTTTATTATTCGAGTGGTTCCCAATAGCATTTTCAACATCGCTAGGCTGCAATTGTTTATTACTACAGCATTTACACTGTTGCCATGCGCTATCTAAGCTACAATATGCATTGTTTACTATCTCATGTTAACCAAATAGCACCATGAGAAAATCGTAAATCGAAATTATGCCAGTTGTTTCTCGGGAATGGTCAAAACGCTGCAGAACGGGCGTTTCCTACTTATAACGTCTTCCTGTAGTAGGTATCTCAAGCAGAAAACAAGATGTCTGCGCCGGCAGAAAAAATTACTTAATATATTTTTATTATTCGAGCGGTTCCCAATAGCATTTCCAACGTCGCTAGGCTGCAGGTGTTAATTACTAAGGCATTTAAACTGTTGCCATTCGCTATCTAAACTACAATATGCATTGTATACTATGTCACGTTAACCAAATAGCACCATGTGAAAATCGTAAATAGAAATTATGCCAGTTGCTTCTCGGGAATGGTCAAAACGCTGCAGAACGGGCGTTTCCTACTTATAACGTTTTGCTGTAGTAGGTATCTCAAGCAGAAAACAAGATGTCTGCACCGGCGGAAAAAATTACTTAATATATTTTTATTAATCGAGTGGTTCCCAATAGCATTTCCAACATCGCTGGGCTGCAATTGTTTATTACTACAGCATTTAAACTGTTGCCATGCGCTATCTAAGCTACAATATGCATTGTTTACTATCTCATGTTAACCAAATAGCACCATGAAAAAATCGTAAATCGAAATTATGCCAGTTGTTTCTCGGGAATGGTCAAAACGCTGCAGAACGGGCGTTACCTACTTATAACGTCTTCCTGTAGTAGGTATCTCAAGCAGAAAACATGATGTCTGCGCCGGCAGAAAAAAATACTTAATATATTTTTATTATTCGAGCGGTTCCCAATAGCATTTCCAACGTCGCTAGGCTGCAGGTGTTAATTACTACGGCATTTAAACTGTTGCCATGCGCTATCTAAGCTACAATATGCATTGTTTACAACGTCACGTCAACCAAATAGCACCATGTGAAAATCGTAAACCGAAATTATTCCAGTTACTTCTTGGGAATGGTCAAATCGCTGCAGAACGAACCTATGCGACTTATAACGTCTTGGTGTAGTATCTCAAGCAGAAAACAAGATGTCTGCGCCGGCATAAAAAAATACTTAATATATTTTTATTATTCGAGTGGTTCCCAATAGCATTTCCAACGTCGCTAGGCTATAGTTGTTAATTACTACGGCATTTAAACTCTTTCCATGCGCTATCTAAACTACAGTACCTATTGTTTACTATGTCACGTTAACCAAAAAGCACCATGTGAAAATCGTAAATCGAAATTATGCCAGTTACTTCTTGGGAATGGTCAAATCGCTGCAGAACGAACCTATGCGACTTATAACGTCTTGGTGTAGTATCTCAAGCAGAAAACAAGATGTCTGCGCCGGCAGAAAAAAATACTTAATATATTTTTATTATTCGAGCGGTTCCCAATAGCATTTCCAACGTCGCTAGGCTGCAGTTGTTAATTACTACGGCATTTAAACTCTTGCCATGCGCTATCTAAGCTACAATATGCATTGTTTACAACGTCACGTCAACCAAATAGCACCATGTGAAAATCGTAAATCGAAATTATGCCAGTTGTTTCTCGGGAATGGTCAAAACGCTGCAGAACGGGCGTTTCCTACTTATAACATCTTGCTGTAGTAGGTATCTCAAGCAGAAAACAAGATGTCTGCACCGGCGGAAAAAATTACTTAATATATTTTTATTATTCGAGTGGTTCCCAATAGCATTTCCAACATCGCTAAGCTGCAATTGTTAATTACTACAGCATTTACACTGTTGCCATGCGCTATCTAAGCTACAATATGCATTGTTTACTATCTCATGTTAACCAAATAGCACCATGGGAAAATCGTAAATCGAAATTATGCCAGTTGTTTCTCGGGAATGGTCAAAACGCTGCAGAACGGGCGTTTCCTACTTATAACGTCTTCCTGTAGTAGGTATCTCTAGCAGAAAACAAGATGTCTGCGCCGGCAGAAAAAAATACTTAATATATTTTTATTATTCGAGCGGTTCCCAATAGCATTTCCAACATCGCTAGGCTGCAATTGTTTATTACTACAGCATTTAAACTGTTGCCATGCGCTATCTAAGCTACAATATGCATTGTTTACTATCTCATGTTAACCAAATAGCACCATGAGAAAATCGTAAATCGAAATTATGCCAGTTGTTTCTCGGGAATGGTCATAACGCTGCAGAACGGGCGTTTCCTACTTATAACGTTTTGCTGTAGTAGGTATCTCAAGCAGAAAACAAGATGTCTGCACCGGCGGAAAAAATTACTTAATATATTTTTATTATTCGAGTGGTTCCCAATAGCATTTCCAACATCGCTATGCTGCAATTGTTTATTACTACAGCATTTACACTGTTGCCATGCGCTATCTAAGCTACAATATGCATTGTTTACTATCTCATGTTAACCAAATAGCACCATGAGAAAATCCTAAATCGAAATTATGCCAGTTGTTTCTCGGGAATGGTCAAAACGCTGCAGAACGGGCGTTTCCTACTTATAACGTCTTCCTGTAGTAGGTATCTCAAGCAGAAAACAAGATGTCTGCGCCGGCAGAAAAAAATACTTAATATATTTTTATTATTCGAGCGGTTCCCAATAGCATTTCCAACGTCGCTAGGCTGCAGGTGTTAATTACTAAGGCATTTAAACTGTTGCCATGCGCTATCTAAACTACAATATGCATTGTTTACTATGTCACGTTAACCAAATAGCACCATGTGAAAATCGTAAATAGAAATTATGCCAGTTGTTTCTCGGGAATGGTCAAAACGCTGCAGAACGGGCGTTTCTACTTATAACGTCTTGCTGTAGTAGGTATCTCAAGCAGAAAACGAGATGTCTGCACCGGCGGAAAAAATTACTTAATATATTTTTATTATTCGAGTGGTTCCCAATAGCATTTCCAACATCGCTAGGCTGCAATTGTTTATTACTACAGCATTTAAACTGTTGCCATGCGCAATCTAAGCTACAGTATGCATTGTTTACTATCTCATGTTAACCAAATAGCACCATGAGAAAATCGTAAATCGAAATTATGCCAGTTGCTTCTCGGGAATGGTCAAAAAGCAGCAGAACGGGCGTTTCCTACTTATAACGTTTTGCTGTAGTAGGTATCTCAAGCAGAAAACAAGATGTCTGAACCGGCGGAAAAAATTACTTAATATATTTTTATTATTCGAGTGGTTCCCAATAGCATTTCCAACATCGCTAGGCTGCAATTGCTTATTACTACAGCATTTAAACTGTTGCCATGCGCTATCTAAGCTACAGTATGCATTGTTTACTATCTCATGTTAACCAAATAGCACCATGAGAAAATCGTAAATCGAAATTATGCCAGTTGCTTCTCGGGAATGGTCAAAACGCTGCAGAACGGGCGTTTCCTACTTATAACGTTTTGCTGTAGTAGGTATCTCAAGCAGAAAACAAGATGTCTGCACCGGCGGAAAAAATTACTTAATATATTTTTATTATTCGAGTGGTTCCCAATAGCATTTCCAACATCGCTAAGCTGCAATTGTTAATTACTACAGCATTTACACTGTTGCCATGCGCTATCTAAGATACAATATGAATTGTTTACTATGTCACGTTAACCAAATAGCACCATGTGAAAATCGTAAATCGAAATTATGCCAGTTACTTCTTGGGAATGGTCAAATCGCTGCAGAACGGGCGTTTCCTATTTATAACGTCTTCCTGTAGTAGGTATCTTAAGCAGAAAACAAGATGTCTGCGCCGGCGGAAAAAATTACTTAATATATTTTTATTATTCGAGTGGTTCCCAATAGCATTTCCAACATCGCTAAGCTGCAATTGTTAATTACTACAGCATTTACACTGTTGCCATGCGCTATCTAAGCTACAATATGCATTGTTTACTATCTCATGTTAACCAAATAGCACCATGGGAAAATCGTAAATCGAAATTATGCCAGTTGTTTCTCGGGAATGGTCAAAACGCTGCGGAACGGGCGTTTCCTACTTATAACGTCTTCCTGTAGTAGGTATCTCAAGCAGAAAACAAGATGTCTGCACCGGCGGAAAAAATTACTTAATATATTTTTATTATTCGAGTGGTTCCCAATAGCATTTCCAACATCGCTAGGCTGCAATTGTTTATTACTACAGCATTTAAACTGTTGCCATGCGCTATCTAAGCTACAATATGCATTGTTTACTATCTCATGTTAACCAAATAGCACCATGAGAAAATCGTAAATCGAAATTATCCAAGTTGTTTCTCGGGAATGGTCATAACGCTGCAGAACGGGCGTTTCCTACTTATAACGTTTTGCTGTAGTAGGTATCTCAAGCAGAAAACAAGATGTCTGCACCGGCGGAAAAAATTACTTAATATATTTTTATTATTCGAGTGGTTCCCAATAGCATTTCCAACATCGCTATGCTGCAATTGTTTATTACTACAGCATTTACACTGTTGCCATGCGCTATCTAAGCTACAATATGCATTGTTTACTATCTCATGTTAACCAAATAGCACCATGAGAAAATCGTAAATCGAAATTATGCCAGTTGTTTCTCGGGAATGGTCAAAACGCTGCAGAACGGGCGTTTCCTACTTATAACGTCTTCCTGTAGTAGGTATCTCAAGCAGAAAACAAGATGTCTGCGCCGGCAGAAAAAAATACTTAATATATTTTTATTATTCGAGCGGTTCCCAATAGCATTTCCAACGTCGCTAGGCTGCAGTTGTTAATTACTACGGCATTTAAATTCTTGCCATGCGCTATCTAAGCTACAATATTCATTGTTTACTATGTCACGTTAACCAAATAGCACCATGTGAAAATCGTAAATCGAAATTATGCCAGTTACTTCTTGGGAATGGTCAAATCGTTGCAGAACGAACCTATGTGACTTATAACGTCTTGGTGTAGTATCTCAAGCAGAAAACAAGATGTCTGCGCCGGCTGAAAAAAATACCTAATATATTTTTATTATTCGAGTGGTTCCCAATAGCATTTCCAACGTCGCTAGACTGCAGTTGTTAATTACTACGGCATTTAAACTGTTGCCATGCGCTGTTTAAGCTACAGTACTTATTGTTTACTGTGTCACGTTAACCAAATAGCACCATGTGAAAATCGTAAATCGAAATTATGCCAGTTACTTCTTGGGAATGGTCAAATCGCTGCAGAACGGGCGTTTCCTATTTATAACGTCTTCCTGTAGTAGGTATCTTAAGCAGAAAACAAGATGTCTGCGCCGGCAGAAAAAAATACTTAATATATTTTTATTATTCGAGCGGTTCCCAATAGCATTTCCAACGTCGCTAGGCTGCAGTTGTTAATTACTACGGCATTTAAACTCTTGCCATGCGCTATCTAAGCTACAATATGCATTGTTTACAACGTCACGTCAATCAAATAGCACCATGTGAAAATCGTAAATCGAAATTATGCCAGTTGTTTCTCGGGAATGGTCAAAACGCTGCAGAACGGGCGTTTCCTACTTATAACGTCTTGCTGTAGTAGGTATCTCAAGCAGAAAACAAGATGTCTGCACCGGCGGAAAAAATTACTTAATATATTTTTATTATTCGAGTGGTTCCCAATAGCATTTCCAACATCGCTAAGCTGCAATTGTTAATTACTACAGCATTTACACTGTTGCCATGCGCTATCTAAGCTACAATATGCATTGTTTACTATCTCATGTTAACCAAATAGCACCATGTGAAAATCGTAAATCGAAATTATGCCAGTTGTTTCTCGGGAATGGTCAAAACGCTGCAGAACGGGCGTTTCCTACTTATAACGTCTTCCTGTAGTAGGTATCTCAAGCAGAAAACAAGATGTCTGCGCCGGCAGAAAAAAATACTTAATATATTTTTATTATTCGAGCGGTTCCCAATAGCATTTCCAACGTCGCTAGGCTGCAGGTGTTAATTACTAAGGCATTTAAACTGTTGCCATGCGCTATCTAAACTACAATATGCATTGTTTACTATGTCACGTTAACCAAATAGCACCATGTGAAAATCGTAAATAGAAATTATGCCAGTTGCTTCTCGGGAATGGTCAAAACGCTGCAGAACGGGCGTTTCCTACTTATAACGTTTTGCTGTAGTAGGTATCTCAAGCAGAAAACAAGATGTCTGCACCGGCGGAAAAAATTACTTAATATATTTTTATTATTCGAGTGGTTCCCAATAGCATTTCCAACATCGCTAGGCTGCAATTGTTTATTACTACAGCATTTAAACTGTTGCCATGCGCTATCTAAGATACAATATGAATTGTTTACTATGTCACGTTAACCAAATAGCACCATGTGAAAATCGTAAATCGAAATTATGCCAGTTACTTCTTGGGAATGGTCAAATCGCTGCAGAACGGGCGTTTCCTATTTATAACGTCTTCCTGTAGTAGGTATCTTAAGCAGAAAACAAGATGTCTGCGCCGGCAGAAAAAAATACTTAATATATTTTTATTATTCGAGCGGTTCCCAATAGCATTTCCAACGTCGCTAGGCTGCAGTTGTTAATTACTACGGCATTTAAACTCTTGCCATGCGCTATCTAAGCTACAATATGCATTGTTTACAACGTCACGTCAACCAAATAGCACCATGTGAAAATCGTAAATCGAAATTATGCCAGTTGTTTCTCGGGAATGGTCAAAACGCTGCAGAATGGGCGTTTCCTACTTATAACGTCTTGCTGTAGTAGGTATCTCAAGCAGAAAAGAAGATGTCTGCACCGGCGGAAAAAATTACTTAATATATTTTTATTATTCGAGTGGTTCCCAATAGCATTTCCAACATCGCTAAGCTGCAATTGTTAATTACTACAGCATTTACACTGTTGCCATGCGCTATCTAAGCTACAATATGCATTGTTTACTATCTCATGTTAACCAAATAGCACCATGGGAAAATCGTAAATCGAAATTATGCCAGTTGTTTCTCGGGAATGGTCAAAACGCTGCAGAACGGGCGTTTCCTACTTATAACGTCTTCCTGTAGTAGGTATCTCAAGCAGAAAACAAGATGTCTGCGCCGGCAGAAAAAAATACTTAATATATTTTTATTATTCGAGCGGTTCCCAATAGCATTTCCAACGTCGCTAGGCTGCAGGTGTTAATTACTAAGGCATTTAAACTGTTGCCATGCGCTATCTAAACTACAATATGCATTGTTTACTATGTCACGTTAACCAAATAGCACCATGTGAAAATCGTAAATAGAAATTATGCCAGTTGCTTCTCGGGAATGGTCAAAACGCTGCAGAACGGGCGTTTCCTACTTATAACGTTTTGCTGTAGTAGGTATCTCAAGCAGAAAACAAGATGTCTGCACCGGCGGAAAAAATTACTTAATATATTTTTATTATTCGAGTGGTTCCCAATAGCATTTCCAACATCGCTAGGCTGCAATTGTTTATTACTACAGCATTTAAACTGTTGCCATGCGCTATCTAAGCTACAATATGCATTGTTTACTATCTCATGTTAACCAAATAGCACCATGAGAAAATCGTAAATCGAAATTATGCCAGTTGTTTCTCGGGAATGGTCATAACGCTGCAGAACGGGCGTTTCCTACTTATAACGTTTTGCTGTAGTAGGTATCTCAAGCAGAAAACAAGATGTCTGCGCCGGCAGAAAAAAATACTTAATATATTTTTATTATTCGAGTGGTTCCCAATAGCATTTCCAACGTTGCTAAGCTGCAGTTGTTAATTACTACTGCATTTAAACTCTTGCCATGCGCTATCTAAGCTACAATATGCATTGTTTACAACGTCACGTCAACCAAACAGCAGCATGTGAAAATCGTAAATCGAAATTATGCCAGTTGCTTCTCGGGAATGGTCAAAACGCTGCAGAACGGGCGCTTCCAAATTATAACGTCTTCCTGTCGTAGGTATCTTAAGCAGAAAACAAGATGTCTGCGCCGGCAGAAAAAAATACTTAATATATTTTTATTCTTCGAGCGGTTCCCAATAGCATTTCCAACGTCGCTAGGCTGCAGTTGTTAATTACTACGGCATTTAAACTCTTGCCATGCGCTATCTAAGCTACAGTACCTATTGTTTACTTAGTCACGTTAACCAAAAAGCACGATGTGAAAATCGTAAATCGAAATTATGCCAGTTACTTCTCGGGAATGGTCAAATCGCTGCAGAACGAACCTATGCGACTTATAACGTCTTGGTGTAGTATCTCAAGCAGAAAACAAGATGTCTGCGCCGGCAGAAAAAAATACTTAATATATTTGTATTATTCGAGTGGTTCCCAATAGCATTTCCAACGTCGCTAGGCTGCAGTTGTTAATTACTACGGCATTTAAACTCTTGCCGTGCGCTATCTAAGCTACAATATACATTGTTTACAACGTCACGTCAACCAAATAGCACCATGTGAAAATCGTAAATCGAAATTATGCCAGTTGCTTCTCGGGAATGGTCAAAACGCTGCAGAACGGGCGTTTCCAAATTATAACGTCTTCCTGTCGTAGGTATCTTAAGCAGAAAACAAGATGTCTGCGCCGGCAGAAAAAAATACTTAATATATTTTTATTATTCGAGCTGTTCCCAATAGCATTTCCAACGTCGCTAGGCTGCAGTTGTTAATTACTACAGCATTTAAACTCTTGCCATGCGCTATCTAAGCTACAATATGCATTGTTTACAACGTCACGTCAACCAAATAGCACCATGTGAAAATCGTAAATCGAAATTATGCCAGTTGTTTCTCGCGAATGGTCAAAACGCTGCAGAACGGGCGTTTCCAACTTATAACGTCTTGCTGTAGTAGGTATCTCAAGCAGAAAACAAGATGTCTGCACCGGCGGAAAAAATTACTTAATATATTTTTATTATTCGAGTGGTTCCCAATAGCATTTCCAACATCGCTAGGCTGCAATTGTTTATTACTACAGCATTTACACTGTTGCCATGCGCTATCTAAGCTACAATATGCATTGTTTACTACCTCATGTTAACCAAATAGCACCATGAGAAAATCGTAAATCGAAATTATGCCAGTTGTTTCTCGGGAATGGTCAAAACGCTGCAGAACGGGCGTTTCCTACTTATAACGTCTTCCTGTAGTAGGTATCTCAAGCTGAAAACATGATGTCTGCGCCGGCAGAAAAAAATACTTAATATATTTTTATTATTCGAGCGGTTCCCAATAGCATTTCCAACGTCGCTAGGCTGCAGGTGTTAATTACTAAGGCATTTAAACTGTTGCCATGCGCTATCTAAGCTACAATATGCATTGTTTACTATGTCACGTTAACCAAATAGCACCATTTGAAAGTCTAAATCGAAATTATGCCAGTTGTTTCTCGGAAATGGTCAAAACGCTGCAGAACGGGCGTTTCCTACTTATAACGTTTTGCTGTAATAGGTATCTCAAGCAGAAAACAAGATGTCTGCCCGGCGAAAAAAATTACTTAGTATATTTTTATTATTCGAGTGGTTCCCAATAGCATTTCCAACATCGCTAGGCTGCAATTGTTTATTACTACAGCATTTAAACTGTTGCCATGCGCTATCTAAGCTGCAATATGCATTGTTTACTATCTCATGTTAACCAAATAGCACCATGAGAAAATCGTAAATCGAAATTATGCCAGTTGCTTCTCGGGAATGGTCAAAACGCTGCAGAACGGGCGTTTCCTACTTATAACGTTTTGCTGTAGTAGGTATCTCAAGCAGAAAACAAGATGTCTGCACCGGCGGAAAAAATTACTTAATATATTTTTATTATCCGAGTGGTTCCCAATAGCATTTCCAACATCGCTAGGCTGCAATTGTTTATTACTACAGAATTTAAACTGTTGCCATGCGCTATCTAAGCTACAATATGCATTGTTTACTATCTCATGTTAACCAAATAGCACCATGAGAAAATCGTAAATCGAAATTATGCCAGTTGCTTCTCGGGAATGGTCAAAACGCTGCAGAACGGGCGTTTCCTACTTATAACGTTTTGCTGTAGTAGGTATCTCAAGCAGAAAACAAGATGTCTGAACCGGCGGAAAAAATTACTTAATATATTTTTATTATTCGAGTGGTTCCCAATAGCATTTCCAACATCGCTAGGCTGCAATTGTTTATTACTACAGCATCTAAACTGTTGCCATGCGCTATCTAAGCTACAACATGCATTGTTTACTATCTCATGTTAACCAAATAGCACCATGTGAAAATCGTAAATCGAAATTATGCCAGTTATTTCTTGGGAATGGTCAAATCGCTGCAGAACGAAAATATGCGACTTATAACGTCTTAGTGTAGTATCTCAAGCAGAAAACAAGATGTCTGCGCCGGCAGAAAAAAATACTTAATATATTTTTATTATTCGAGCGGTTCCCAATAGCATTTCCAACGTCGCTAGGCTGCAGGTGTTAATTACTAAGGCATTTAAACTGTTGCCATGCGCTATCTAAGCTACAATATGCATTGCTTACTATGTCACGTTAACCAAATAGCACCATGTGAAAATCTAAATCGAAATTATGCCAGTTGTTTCTCGGGAATGGTCAAAACGCTGCAGAACGGGCGTTTCCTACTTATAACGTCTTGCTGTAGTAGGTATCTCAAGCAGAAAACAAGATGTCTGCACCGGCGGAAAAAATTACTTAATATATTTTTATTATTCGAGTGGTTCCCAATAGCATTTCCAACATCGCTAGGCTGCAATTGTTTATTACTACAGCATTTACACTGTTGCCATGCGCTATCTAAGCTACAATATGCATTGTTTACTATCTCATGTTAACCAAATAGCACCATGAGAAAATCGTAAATCGAAATTATGCCAGTTGTTTCTCGGGAATGGTCAAAACGCTGCAGAACGGGCGTTTCCTACTTATAACGTCTTCCCTTCCTGTAGTAGGTATCTCAAGCAGAAAACAAGATGTCTGCGTCGGCAGAAAAAAATACTTAGTATATTTTTATTATTCGAGCGGTTCCCAATAGCATTTCCAACGTCGCTAGGCAGCAGGTGTTAATTACTAAGGCATTTAAACTGTTGCCATGCGCTATCTAAACTACAATATGCATTGTTTACTATGTCACGTTAACCAATAGCACAATGTGAAAATCGTAAATCGAAATTATGCCAGTTACTTCTCGGAATTTTTAAATCGCTGCAGAACGAACCTATGCGACTTATAACGTCTTGGTGTAGTATCTCAAGCAGAAAACATGATGTCTGCACCGGCGGAAAAATTACTTAATATTTTTTATTATTCGAGCGGTTCCCAATAGCATTTCAACGTCGCTAGGCTGTAATTGTTAATTACTAAAGCATTTAAACTGTTGCCATGAGCTATCTAAGCTACAATATGAATTGTTTACTATGTCACGTTAACCAAATAGCACCATGTGAAAATCGTAAATCGAAATTATGCCAGTTACTTCTTGGGAATGGTCAAATCGCTGCAGAACGAACCTATGCGACTTATAACGTCTTGGTGTAGTATCTCAAGCAGAAAACAAGATGACTGCACCGGCGGAAAAAATTACTTAATATATTTTTATTATTCGAGCGGTTCCCAATAGCATTTCCAACGTCGCTATGCTGCAGTGGTTAATTACTACGGCATTTAAACTGTTGCCATGCGCTATCTAAGCTACAATATTCATTGTTTACTATGTCACGTTAACCAAATAGCACCATGTGAAAATCGTAAATCGAAATTATGCCAGTTACTTCTTGGGAATGGTCAAATCGCTGCAGAACGAACCTATGCGACTTATAACGTCTTGGTGTAGTATCTCAAGCAGAAAACAAGATGTCTGCGCCGGCAGAAAAAAATACTTAATATATTTTTATTATTCGAGCGGTTCCCAATAGCATTTCCAACGTCGCTAGGCTGCAGTTGTTAATTACTACGGCATTTAAACTCTTGCCATGCGCTATCTAAGCTACAATATTCATTGTTTACTATGTCACGTTAACCAAATAGCACCATGTGAAAATCGTAAATCGAAATTATGCCAGTTACTTCTTGGGAATGGTCAAATCGCTGCAGAACGAACCTATGCGACTTATAACGTCTTGGTGTAGTATCTCAAGCAGAAAACAAGATGTCTGCGCCGGCAGAAAAAAATACTTAATATATTTTTATTATTCGAGCGGTTCCCAATAGCATTTCCAACGTCGCTAGGCTGCAGTTGTAAATTACTACGGCATTTAAACTGTTGCCATGCGCTATCTAAGCTACAATATTCATTGTTTACTATCTCATGTTAACCAAATAGCACCATGAGAAAATCGTAAATCGAAATTATGCCAGTTGCTTCTCGGGAATGGTCAAAACGCTGCAGAACGGGCGTTTCCTACTTATAACGTTTTGCTGTAGTAGGTATCTCAAGCAGAAAACAAGATGTCTGAACCGGCGGAAAAAATTACTTAATATATTTTTATTATTCGAGTGGTTCCCAATAGCATTTCCAACATCGCTAGGCTGCAATTGTTTATTACTACAGCATCTAAACTGTTGCCATGCGCTATCTAAGCTACAATATGCATTGTTTACTATCTCATGTTAACCAAATAGCACCATGTGAAAATCGTAAATCGAAATTATGCCAGTTACTTCTTGGGAATGGTCAAATCGCTGCAGAACGAACCTATGCGACTTATAACGTCTTAGTGTAGTATCTCAAGCAGAAAACAAGATGTCTGCGCCGGCAGAAAAAAATACTTAATATATTTTTATTATTCGAGCGGTTCCCAATAGCATTTCCAACATCGCTAGGCTGCAATTGTTTATTACTACAGCATCTAAACTGTTGCCATGCGCTATCTAAGCTACAATATGCATTGTTTACTATCTCATGTTAACCAAATAGCACCATGTGAAAATCGTAAATCGAAATTATGCCAGTTACTTCTTGGGAATGGTCAAATCGCTGCAGAACGAACCTATGCGACTTATAACGTCTTAGTGTAGTATCTCAAGCAGAAAACAAGATGTCTGCGCCGGCAGAAAAAAATACTTAATATATTTTTATTATTCGAGTGGTTCCCAATAGCATTTCCAACATCGCTAGGCTGCAATTGTTTATTACTACAGCATCTAAACTGTTGCCATGCGCTATCTAAGCTACAATATGCATTGTTTACTATCTCATGTTAACCAAATAGCACCATGAGAAAATCGTAAATCGAAATTATGCCAGTTGTTTCTCGGGAATGGTCAAAACGCTGCAGAACGGGCGTTTCCTACTTATAACGTCTTCCTGTAGTAGGTATCTCAAGCAGAAAACAAGATGTCTGCGTCGGCAGAAAAAAATACTTAGTATATTTTTATTATTCGAGCGGTTCCCAATAGCATTTCCAACGTCGCTAGGCAGCAGGTGTTAATTACTACGGCATTTAAACTGTTGCCATGCGCTATCTAAGCTACAATATGCATTGTTTACTACGTCACGTCAACCAAATAGCACCATGTGCAAATCGTAATTCGAAATTATGCCATTTGCTTCTCGGGAATGGTCAAAACGCTGCAGAACGGGCGTTTCCTACTTATAACGTCTTGCTGTAGTAGGTATCTCAAGCAGAAAACATGATGTCTGCACCGGCGGAAAAAATTACTTAATATATTTTTATTATTCGAGCGATTCCCAATAGCATTTCCAACGTCGCTAGGCTGTAATTGTTAATTACTAAAGCATTTAAACTGTTGCCATGAGCTATCTAAGCTACAATATGAATTGTTTACTATGTCACGTTAACCAAATAGCACCATGTGAAAATCGTAAATCGAAATTATGCCAGTTACTTCTTGGGAATGGTCAAATCGCTGCAGAACGAACCTATGCGACTTATAACGTCTTGGTGTAGTATCTCAAGCAGAAAACAAGATGTCTGCGCCGGCAGAAAAAAATACTTAATATATTTTTATTATTCGAGCGGTTCCCAATAGCATTTCCAACGTCGCTAGGCTGCAGTTGTTAATT
The DNA here is from genome assembly GCA_940337035.1 of Agriotes lineatus. Taxonomy (NCBI): domain Eukaryota; kingdom Metazoa; phylum Arthropoda; class Insecta; order Coleoptera; family Elateridae; genus Agriotes; species Agriotes lineatus. The sequence continues at coordinate 207,449 of CALNHX010001513.1, forward strand.
ACTACGGCATTTAAACTCTTGCCATGCGCTATCTAAGCTACAATATTCATTGTTTACTATGTCACGTTAACCAAATAGCACCATGTGAAAATCGTAAATCGAAATTATGCCAGTTACTTCTTGGGAATGGTCAAATTGCTGCAGAACGAACCTATGCGACTTATAACGTCTTAGTGTAGTATCTCAAGCAGAAAACAAGATGTCTGCGCCGGCAGAAAAAAATACTTAAATATATTTTTATTACTCGAGCTGTTCCCAATAGCATTTCCAACGTCGCTAGGCTGCAGTTGTTAATTACTACGGCATTTCAACTCTTGCCATGCGCTGTTTAAGCTACAGTACTTATTGTTTACTATGTCACGTTAACCAAATAGCACCATGTGAAAATCGTAAACCGAAATTATGCCAGTTACTTCTTGGGAATGGTCAAATTGCTGCAGAACGAACCTATGCGACTTATAACGTCTTGGTGTAGTATCTCAAGCAGAAAACAAGATGTCTGCGCCGGCAGAAAAAAATACCTAATATATTTTTATTATTCGAGCGGTTCCCAATAGCATTTCCAACGTCGCTAGGCTGCAGTTGTAAATTACTACGGCATTTAAACTGTTGCCATGCGCTATCTAAGCTACAATATTCATTGTTTACTATGTCACGTTAACCAAATAGCACCATGTGAAAATCGTAAATCGAAATTATGCCAGTTACTTCTTGGGAATGGTCAAATCGCTGCAGAACAAACCTATGCGACTTATAACGTCTTGGTGTAGTATCTCAAGCAGAAAGCAAGCTGTCTGCCCCGGCAGAAAAAAATACTTAATATATTTTTATTATTCGAGCGGTTCCCAATAGCATTTCCAACGTCGCTAGGCTGCAGTTGTTAATTACTACGGCATTTAAACTGCTGCCATGCGCTGTTTAAGCTACAGTACTTATTGTTTACTATGTCACGTTAACCAAATAGCACCATGTGAAAATCGTAAACCGAATTTATGCCAGTTACTTCTTGGAAATGGTCAAATCGCTGCAGAACGAACCTATGCGACTTATAACGTCTTGGTGTAGTATGTCAAGCAGAAAACAAGAAGTCTGCGCCGGCAGAAAAAAATACTTAATATATTTTTATTATTCGAGCGGTTCCCAATAGCATTTCCAACTTCGCTAGGCTGCAGTTGTTAATTACTACGGCATTTAAACTCTTGCCATGCGCTGTTTAAGCTACAGTACTTATTGTTTACTATGTCACGTTAACCAAATAACACCATGTGAAAATCGTAAACCGAAATTATGCCAGTTACTTCTTGGGAATGGTCAAATTGCTGCAGAACGAACCTATGCGACTTATAACGTCTTGGTGTAGTATCTGAAGCAGAAAACAAGAAGTCTGCGCAAGCAGAAAAAAATACTTAATGTATTTTTATTATTCGAGCGGTTCCCAATAGCATTTTCAACGTCGCTAGGCTGCAGTTGTAAATTACTACGGCATTTAAACTGTTGCCATGCGCTATCTAAGCTACAATATTCTTTGTTTACTATGTCACGTTAACCAAATAGCACCATGTGAAAATCGTAAACCGAATTTATGCCAGTTACTTCTTGGGAATGGTCAAATCGCTACAGAACGAACCTATGCGACTTATAACGTCTTGGTGTAGTATCTCAAGCAGAAAACAAGATGTCTGCGCCGGCAGAAAAAAATACTTAATATATTTTTATTATTCGAGCGGTTCCCAATAGCATTTCCAACGTCGCTAGGCTGCAGTTGTTAATTACTACGGCATTTAAACTGTTGCCATGCGCTGTTTAAGCTACAGTAATTATTGTTTACTATGTCACGTTAACCAAATAGCACCATGTGAAAATCGTAAACCGAAATTATGCCAGTTACTTCTTGGGAATGGTCAAATCGCTGCAGAACGAACCTGTGCGACTTATAACGTCTTGGTGTAGTATCTCAAGCAGAAAACAAGATGTCTGCGCCGGCAGAAAAAATTACTTAATATATTTTTATTATTCGAGCGGTTCCCAATAGCATTTCCAACGTCGCTAGGCTGCAGTTGTTAATTACTACGGCATTTAAACTCTTGCCATGCGCTGTTTAAGCTACAGTACTTATTGTTTACTATGTCACGTTAACCAAATAGCACCATGTAAAAATCGTAAACCGAAATTATGCCAGTTACTTCTTGGGAATGGTCAAATCGCTACAGAACGAACCTATGCGACTTATAACGTCTTGGTGTAGTATCTCAAGCAGAAAACAAGATGTCTGCGCCGGCAGAAAAAAATACTTAATATATTTTTATTATTCGAGCGGTTCCCAATAGCATTTCCAACGTCGCTAGGCTGAAGTTGTTAATTACTACGGCATTTAAACTCTTGCCATGCGCTGTTTAAGCTACAGTACTTATTGTTTACTATGTCACGTTAACCAAATAGCACCATGTGAAAATCGTAAACCGAATTTATACCAGTTACTTCTTGGGAATAGTCAAATCGCTGCAGAACGAACCTATGCGACTTATAACGTTTTGGTGTAGTATCTCAAGCAGAAAACAAGATGTCTGCGCCGGCAGAAAAAAATACATAATATATTTTTATTATTCGAGCGGTTCCCAATAGCATTTCCAACGTCGCTAGGCTGCAGTTGTTAATTACTACGGCATTTAAACTGTTGCCATGCGCTGTTTAAGCTACAGTACTTATTGTTTACTATTTCACGTTAACCAAATAGCACCATGTGAAAATCGTAAACCGAAATTATGCCAGTTACTTCTTGGGAATGGTCACATCGCTGCAGAACGAACCTATGCGACTTATAACGTCTTGGTGTAGTATCTCAAGCAGAAAACAAGATGTCTGCGCCGGCAGAAAAAATTACTTAATATATTTTTATTATTCGAGCGGTTCCCAATAGCATTTCCGACGTCGCTAGGCTGCAGTTGTTAATTACTACGGCATTTAAACTGTTGCCATGCGCTGTTTAAGCTACAGTACTTATTGTTTACTATGTCACGTTAACCAAATAGCACCTTGTGAAAATCGTAAACCGAAATTATGCCAGTTACTTCTTGGGAATGGTCACATCGCTGCAGAACGAACCTATGCGACTTATAACGTCTTGGTGTAGTATCTCAAGTAGAAAACAAGATGTCTGCGCCGGCAGAAAAAATTACTTAATATATTTTTATTATTCGAGCGGTTCCCAATAGCATTTCCAACGTCGCTAGGCTGCAGTTGTTAATTACTACGGCATTTAAACTCTTGCCATGCGCTGTTTAAGCTACAGTACTTATTGTTTACTATGTCACGTTAAACCAAATAGCACCATGTGAAAATCGTAAACCGAAATTATGCCAGTTACTTCTTGGGAATGGTCAAATCGCTGCAGAACGAACCTATGCGACTTATAACGTCTTGGTGTAGTATCTCAAGCAGAAAACAAGATGTCTGCACCGGCAGAAAAAAATACTTAATATATTTTTATTATTCGAGCGGTTCCCAATAGCATTTCCAACTTCGCTAGGCTGCAGTTGTTAATTACTACGGCACTTAAACTCCTGCCATGCGCTGTTTAAGCTACAGTACTTATTGTTTACTATGTCACGTTAACCAAATAGCACCATGTATAAATCGTAAACCGAAATTATGCCAGTTACTTCTTGGGAATGGTCAAATCGCTGCAGAATGAACCTATGCGACTTATAATGTCTTGGTGTAGTATCTCAAGCAGAAAACAAGATGTCTGCACCGGCAGAAAAAAATACTTAATATATTTTTATTATTCGAGCGGTTCCCAATAGCATTTCCAACTTCGCTAGGCTGCAGTTGTTAATTACTACGGCATTTAAACTCTTGCCATGCGCTGTTTAAGCTACAGTACTTATTGTTTACTATGTCACGTTAACCAAATAGCACCATGTGAAAATCGTAAATCGAAATTATGCCAGTTACTCCTTGGGAATGGTCAAATCGCTGCAGAACGAACCTATGCGACTTATAACGTCTTGGTGTAGTATCTCAAGCAGAAAACAAGATGTCTGCGCCGGCAGAAAAAAATACTTAATATATTTTTATTATTCGAGCGGTTCCCAATAGCATTTCCAACTTCGCTAGGCTGCAGTTGTTAATTACTACGGCATTTAAACTCTTGCCATGCGCTGTTTAAGCTACAGTACTTATTGGTTACTATGTCACGTTAACCAAATAGCACCATGTGAAAATCGTAAACCGAAATTATGCCAGTTACTTCTTGGGAATGGTCAAATTGCTGCAGAACGAACCTATGAGACTTATAACGTCTTGGTGTAGTATCTCAAGCAGAAAACAAGATGTCTGCGCCGGCAGAAAAAAATACTTAATATATTTTTATTATTCGAGCGGTTCCCAATAGCATTTCCAACGTCGCTAGGCTGCAGGTGTTAATTACTACGGCATTTAAATTCTTGCCATGCGCTATCTAAGCTACAATATTCATTGTTTACTATGTCACGTTAACCAAATAGCACCATGTGAAAATCGTAAATCGAAATTATGCCAGTTACTTCTTGGGAATGGTCAAATCGTTGCAGAACGAACCTATGTGACTTATAACGTCTTGGTGTAGTATCTCAAGCAGAAAACAAGATGTCTGCGCCGGCAGCAAAAAATACTTAAAAAAGTTTTATAATTCGAGTGGTTCCCAATAGCATTTCCAACGTCGCTATACTGCAGTTGTTAATTACTACGGCATTTAAACTGTTGCCATGCGCTATCTAAGCTACAATATTCATTGTTTACTATGCCACGTTAACCAAATAGCATAATGTGAAAATCGTAAATCGAAATTATGCCAGTTACTTTTTGGGAATGGTCAAATCGCTGCAGAACGAACCTATGCGACTTATAACGTCTTGGTGTAGTATCTCAAGCAGAAAACAAGATGTCTGCGCCGGCTGAAAAAAATACCTAATATATATTTATTATTCGAGTGGTTCCCAATAGCATTTCCAACGTCGCTAGACTGCAGTTGTTAATTACTACGGCATTTAAACTATTGCCATGCGCTGTTTAAGCTACAGTACTTATTGTTTACTATGTCACGTTAACCAAATAGCACCATGTGAAAATCGTAAACCGAAATTATGCCAGTTACTTCTTGGGAATGGTCAAATCGCTGCAGAACGAACCTATGCGACTTATAACGTCTTGGTGTAGTATCTCAAGCAGAAAACAAGAGATCTGCACCGGCAGAAAAAAATACTTAATATATTTTTATTATTCGAGCGGTTCCCAATAGCATTTCCAACTTTGCTAGGCTGCAGTTGTTAATTACTACGGCATTTAAACTCTTGCCATGCGCTGTTTAAGCTACAGTACTTATTGTTTACTATGTCACGTTAACCAAATACCACCATGTGAAAATCGTAAATCGAAATTATGCCAGTTACTTCTTGGGAATGGTCAAATCGCTGCAGAACGAACCTATGCGACTTATAACGTCTTGGTGTAGTATCTCAAGCAGACAACAAGATGTCTGCGCCGGTAGAAAAAAATACTTAATATATTTTTATTATTCGAGCGGTTCCCAATAGCATTTCCAACTTTGCTAGGCTGCAGTTGTTAATTACTACGGCATTTAAACTCTTGCCATGCGCTGTTTAAGCTACAGTACTTATTGTTTACTATGTCACGTTAACCAAATACCACCATGTGAAAATCGTAAATCGAAATTATGCCAGTTACTTCTTGGGAATGGTCAAATCGCTGCAGAACGAACCTATGTGACTTATAACGGCTTGGTGTAGTATCTCAAGCAGAAAACAAGATGTCTGCGCCGGCAGCAAAAAATACATAAAAAAGTTTTATAATTCGAGTGGTTCCCAATAGCATTTCCAACGTCGCTAGGCTGCAGTTGTTAATTACTACGGCATTTAAACTGTTGCCATGCGCTATCTAAGCTACAATATTCATTGTTTACTATGCCACGTTAACCAAATAGCACCATGTGAAAATCGTAAATCGAAATTATGCCAGTTACTTCTTGGGAATGGTCAAATCGTTGCAGAACGAACCTATGTGACTTATAACGGCTTGGTGTAGTATCTCAAGCAGAAAACAAGATGTCTGCGCCGGCAGCAAAAATACTTAAAAAAGTTTTATAATTCGAGTGGTTCCCAATAGCATTTCCAACGTCGCTAGGCTGCAGTTGTTAATTACTACGGCATTTAAACTGTTCCCATGCGCTATCTAAGCTACAATATTCATTGTTTACTATGCCACGTTAACCAAATAGCACCATGTGAAAATCGTAAATCGAAATTATGCCAGTTACTTTTTGGGAATGGTCAAATCGCTGCAGAAGGAACCTATGCGACATATAACGTCTTGGTGTAGTATCTCAAGCAGAAAACAAGATGTCTGCGCCGGCTGAAAAAAATACTTAATATATTTTTATTATTCGAGCGGTTCCCAATAGCATTTCCAACGTCGCTAGGCTGCAGTTGTTAATTACTACGGCATTTAAATTCTTGCCATGCGCTATCTAAGCTACAATATTCATTGTTTACTATGTCACGTTAACCAAATAGCACCATGTGAAAATCGTAAATCGAAATTATGCCAGTTACTTCTTGGGAATGGTCAAATCGTTGCAGAACGAACCTATGTGACTTATAACGGCTTGGTGTAGTATCTCAAGCAGAAAACAAGATGTCTGCGCCGGCAGCAAAAATACTTAAAAAAGTTTTATAATTCGAGTGGTTCCCAATAGCATTTCCAACGTCGCTAGGCTGCAGTTGTTAATTACTACGGCATTTAAACTGTTCCCATGCGCTATCTAAGCTACAATATTCATTGTTTACTATGCCACGTTAACCAAATAGCACCATGTGAAAATCGTAAATCGAAATTATGCCAGTTACTTTTTGGGAATGGTCAAATCGCTGCAGAAGGAACCTATGCGACATATAACGTCTTGGTGTAGTATCTCAAGCAGAAAACAAGATGTCTCCGCCGGCTGAAAAAAAAACCTAATAAGTTTATTATTCGAGTGGTTCCCAATAGCATTTCCAACGTCGCTAGACTGCAGTTGTTAATTACTACGGCATTTAAACTGTTGCCATGCGCTATCTAAGCTGCAATATTCATTGTTTACTATGCCACGTTAACCAAATAGCACCATGTGAAAATCGTAAGTCGAAATTATGCCAGTTACTTTTTGGGAATGGTCAAATCGCTGCAGAACGAACCTATGCGACTTATAACGTCTTGGTGTAGTATCTCAAGCAGAAAACAAGATGTCTGCGCCGGCTGAAAAAAATACTTAATATATTTTTATTATTCGAGCGGTTCCCAATAGCATTTCCAACGTCGCTAGGCTGCAGTTGTTAATTACTACGGCATTTAAACTCTTGCCATGCGCTGTTTAAGCTACAGTACTTATTGTTTACTATGTCACGTTAAACCAAATAGCACCATGTGAAAATCGTAAACCGAAATTATGCCAGTTACTTCTTGGGAATGGTCAAATCGCTGCAGAACGAACCTATGCGACTTATAACGTCTTGGTGTAGTATCTCAAGCAGAAAACAAGATGTCTGCACCGGCAGAAAAAAATACTTAATATATTTTTATTATTCGAGCGGTTCCCAATAGCATTTCCAACTTCGCTAGGCTGCAGTTGTTAATTACTACGGCACTTAAACTCCTGCCATGCGCTGTTTAAGCTACAGTACTTATTGTTTACTATGTCACGTTAACCAAATAGCACCATGTATAAATCGTAAACCGAAATTATGCCAGTTACTTCTTGGGAATGGTCAAATCGCTGCAGAATGAACCTATGCGACTTATAATGTCTTGGTGTAGTATCTCAAGCAGAAAACAAGATGTCTGCACCGGCAGAAAAAAATACTTAATATATTTTTATTATTCGAGCGGTTCCCAATAGCATTTCCAACTTCGCTAGGCTGCAGTTGTTAATTACTACGGCATTTAAACTCTTGCCATGCGCTGTTTAAGCTACAGTACTTATTGTTTACTATGTCACGTTAACCAAATAGCACCATGTGAAAATCGTAAATCGAAATTATGCCAGTTACTCCTTGGGAATGGTCAAATCGCTGCAGAACGAACCTATGCGACTTATAACGTCTTGGTGTAGTATCTCAAGCAGAAAACAAGATGTCTGCGCCGGCAGAAAAAAATACTTAATATATTTTTATTATTCGAGCGGTTCCCAATAGCATTTCCAACTTCGCTAGGCTGCAGTTGTTAATTACTACGGCATTTAAACTCTTGCCATGCGCTGTTTAAGCTACAGTACTTATTGGTTACTATGTCACGTTAACCAAATAGCACCATGTGAAAATCGTAAACCGAAATTATGCCAGTTACTTCTTGGGAATGGTCAAATTGCTGCAGAACGAACCTATGAGACTTATAACGTCTTGGTGTAGTATCTCAAGCAGAAAACAAGATGTCTGCGCCGGCAGAAAAAAATACTTAATATATTTTTATTATTCGAGCGGTTCCCAATAGCATTTCCAACGTCGCTAGGCTGCAGTTGTTAATTACTACGGCATTTAAATTCTTGCCATGCGCTATCTAAGCTACAATATTCATTGTTTACTATGTCACGTTAACCAAATAGCACCATGTGAAAATCGTAAATCGAAATTATGCCAGTTACTTCTTGGGAATGGTCAAATCGTTGCAGAACGAACCTATGTGACTTATAACGTCTTGGTGTAGTATCTCAAGCAGAAAACAAGATGTCTGCGCCGGCAGCAAAAAATACTTAAAAAAGTTTTATAATTCGAGTGGTTCCCAATAGCATTTCCAACGTCGCTATACTGCAGTTGTTAATTACTACGGCATTTAAACTGTTGCCATGCGCTATCTAAGCTACAATATTCATTGTTTACTATGCCACGTTAACCAAATAGCATAATGTGAAAATCGTAAATCGAAATTATGCCAGTTACTTTTTGGGAATGGTCAAATCGCTGCAGAACGAACCTATGCGACTTATAACGTCTTGGTGTAGTATCTCAAGCAGAAAACAAGATGTCTGCGCCGGCTGAAAAAAATACCTAATATATATTTATTATTCGAGTGGTTCCCAATAGCATTTCCAACGTCGCTAGACTGCAGTTGTTAATTACTACGGCATTTAAACTGTTGCCATGCGCTGTTTAAGCTACAGTACTTATTGTTTACTATGTCACGTTAACCAAATAGCACCATGTGAAAATCGTAAACCGAAATTATGCCAGTTACTTCTTGGGAATGGTCAAATCGCTGCAGAACGAACCTATGCGACTTATAACGTCTTGGTGTAGTATCTCAAGCAGAAAACAAGAGATCTGCACCGGCAGAAAAAAATACTTAATATATTTTTATTATTCGAGCGGTTCCCAATAGCATTTCCAACTTTGCTAGGCTGCAGTTGTTAATTACTACGGCATTTAAACTCTTGCCATGCGCTGTTTAAGCTACAGTACTTATTGTTTACTATGTCACGTTAACCAAATACCACCATGTGAAAATCGTAAATCGAAATTATGCCAGTTACTTCTTGGGAATGGTCAAATCGCTGCAGAACGAACCTATGCGACTTATAACGTCTTGGTGTAGTATCTCAAGCAGACAACAAGATGTCTGCGCCGGTAGAAAAAAATACTTAATATATTTTTATTATTCGAGCGGTTCCCAATAGCATTTCCAACTTCGTTAGGCTGAAGTTGTTAATTACTACGGCATTTAAACTCTTGCCATGCGCTGTTTAAGCTACAGTACTTATTGGTTACTATGTCACGTTAACCAAATAGCACCATGTGAAAATCGTAAACCGAAATTATGCCAGTTACTTCTTGGGAATGGTCAAATTGCTGCAGAACGAACCTATGAGACTTATAACGTCTTGGTGTAGTATCTCAAGCAGAAAACAAGATGTCTGCGCCGGCAGAAAAAAATACTTAATATATTTTTATTATTCGAGCGGTTCCCAATAGCATTTCCAACGTCGCTAGGCTGCAGTTGTTAATTACTACGGCATTTAAATTCTTGCCATGCGCTATCTAAGCTACAATATTCATTGTTTACTATGTCACGTTAACCAAATAGCACCATGTGAAAATCGTAAATCGAAATTATGCCAGTTACTTCTTGGGAATGGTCAAATCGTTGCAGAACGAACCTATGTGACTTATAACGGCTTGGTGTAGTATCTCAAGCAGAAAACAAGATGTCTGCGCCGGCAGCAAAAAATACTTAAAAAAGTTTTATAATTCGAGTGGTTCCCAATAGCATTTCCAACATCGCTAGGCTGCAGTTGTTAAATACTACGGCATTTAAACTGTTGCCATGCGCTATCTAAGCTACAATATTCATTGTTTACTATGCCACGTTAACCAAATAGCACCATGTGAAAATCGTAAATCGAAATTATGCCAGTTACTTTTTGGGAATGGTCAAATCGCTGCAGAACGAACCTATGCGACATATAACGTCTTGGTGTAGTATCTCAAGCAGAAAACAAGATGTCTCCGCCGGCTGAAAAAAAAACCTAATAAGTTTATTATTCGAGTGGTTCCCAATAGCATTTCCAACGTCGCTAGACTGCAGTTGTTAATTACTACGGCATTTAAACTGTTGCCATGCGCTATCTAAGCTGCAATATTCATTGTTTACTATGCCACGTTAACCAAATAGCACCATGTGAAAATCGTAAGTCGAAATTATGCCAGTTACTTTTTGGGAATGGTCAAATCGCTGCAGAACGAACCTATGCGACTTATAACGTCTTGGTGTAGTATCTCAAGCAGAAAACAAGATGTCTGCGCCGGCTGAAAAAAATACTTAATATATTTTTATTATTCGAGCGGTTCCCAATAGCATTTCCAACGTCGCTAGGCTGCAGTTGTTAATTACTACGGCATTTAAACTGTTGCCATGAACTGTTTAAGCTACAGTACTTATTGTTTACTATGTCACGTTAACCAAATAGCACCATGTGAAAATCATAAACCGAAATTATGCCAGTTACTTCTTGGGAATGGTCAAATCGCTGCAGAACGAACCTATGCGACTTATAACGTCTTGGTGTAGTATCTCAAGCAGAAAACAAGATGTCAGCACCGGCAGAAAAAAATACTTAATATATTTTTATTATTCGAGCGGTTCCCAATAGCATTTCCAACTTCGCTAGGCTGCAGTTGTTAATTACTACGGCATTTAAACTCTTGCCATGCGCTGTTTAAGCTACAGTACTTATTGTTTACTATGTCACGTTAACCAAATAGCACCATGTGAAAATCGTAAATCGAAATTATGCCAGTTACTTCTTGGGAATGGTCAAATCGCTGCAGAACGAACCTATGCGACTTATAACGTCTTGGTGTAGTATCTCAAGCAGAAAACAAGATGTCTGCGCCGGCAGAAAAAAATACTTAATATATTTTTATTATTCGAGCGGTTCCCAATAGCATTTCCAACTTCGCTAGGCTGCAGTTGTTAATTACTACGGCATTTAAACTCTTGCCATGCGCTGTTTAAGCTACAGTACTTATTGGTTACTATGTCACGTTAACCAAATAGCACCATGTGAAAATCGTAAACCGAAATTATGCCAGTTACTTCTTGGGAATGGTCAAATTGCTGCAGAACGAACCTATGAGACTTATAACGTCTTGGTGTAGTATCTCAAGCAGAAAACAAGATGTCTGCGCCGGCAGAAAAAAATACTTAATATATTTTTATTATTCGAGCGGTTCCCAATAGCATTTCCAACGTCGCTAGGCTGCAGTTGTTAATTACTAATGCATTTAAATTCTTGCCATGCGCTATCTAAGCTACAATATTCATTGTTTACTATGTCACGTTAACCAAATAGCACCATGTGAAAATCGTAAATCGAAATTATGCCAGTTACTTCTTGGGAATGGTCAAATCGTTGCAGAACGAACCTATGTGACTTATAACGTCTTGGTGTAGTATCTCAAGCAGACAACAAGATGTCTGCGCCGGTAGAAAAAAATACTTAATATATTTTTATTATTCGAGCTGTTCCCAATAGCATTTCCAACTTCGCTAGGCTGAAGTTGTTAATTACTACGGCATTTAAACTCTTGCCATGCGCTGTTTAAGCTACAGTACTTATTGGTTACTATGTCACGTTAACCAAATAGCACCATGTGAATATCGTAAACCGAAATTATGCCAGTTACTTCTTGGGAATGGTCAAATTGCTGCAGAACGAACCTATGAGACTTATAACGTCTTGGTGTAGTATCTCAAGCAGAAAACAAGATGTCTGCGCCGGCAGAAAAAAATACTTAATATATTTTTATTATTCGAGCTGTTCCAATAGCATTTCCAACTTCGCTAGGCTGAAGTTGTTAATTACTACGGCATTTAAACTCTTGCCATGCGCTATCTAAGCTACAATATTCATTGTTTACTATGTCACGTTAACCAAATAGCACCATGTGAAAATCGTAAATCGAAATTATGCCAGTTACTTCTTGGGAATGGTCAAATCGTTGCAGAACGAACCTATGTGACTTATAACGGCTTGGTGTAGTATCTCAAGCAGAAAACAAGATGTCTGCGCCGGCAGCAAAAAATACTTAAAAAAGTTTTATAATTCGAGTGGTTCCCATAGCATTTCCAACGTCGCTAGGCTGCAGTTGTTAATTACTACGGCATTTAAACTGTTGCCATGCGCTATCTAAGCTACAATATTCATTGTTTACTATGCCACGTTAACCAAATAGCACCATGTGAAAATCGTAAATCGAAATTATACCAGTTACTTTTTGGGAATGGGCAAATCGCTGCAGAACGAACCTATGCGACATATAACGTCTTGGTGTAGTATCTCAAGCAGAAAACAAGATGTCTCCGCCGGCTGAAAAAAAAACCTAATAAGTTTATTATTCGAGTGGTTCCCAATAGCATTTCCAACGTCGCTAGACTGCAGTTGTTAATTACTACGGCATTTAAACTGTTGCCATGCGCTATCTAAGCTGCAATATTCATTGTTTACTATGCCACGTTAACCAAATAGCACCATGTGAAAATCGTAAGTCGAAATTATGCCAGTTACTTTTTGGGAATGGTCAAATCGCTGCAGAACGAACCTATGCGACTTATAACGTCTTGGTGTAGTATCTCAAGCAGAAAACAAGATGTCTGCGCCGGCTGAAAAAAATACTTAATATATTTTTATTATTCGAGCGGTTCCCAATAGCATTTCCAACGTCGCTAGGCTGCAGTTGTTAATTACTACGGCATTTAAACTGTTGCCATGAGCTGTTTAAGCTACAGTACTTATTGTTTACTATGTCACGTTAACCAAATAGCACCATGTGAAAATCATAAACCGAAATTATGCCAGTTACTTCTTGGGAATGGTCAAATCGCTGCAGAACGAACCTATGCGACTTATAACGTCTTGGTGTAGTATCTCAAGCAGAAAACAAGATGTCTGCACCGGCAGAAAAAAATACTTAATATATTTTTATTATTCGAGCGGTTCCCAATAGCATTTCCAACTTCGCTAGGCTGCAGTTGTTAATTACTACGGCATTTAAACTCTTGCCATGCGCTGTTTAAGCTACAGTACTTATTGTTTACTATGTCACGTTAACCAAATAGCACCATGTGAAAATCGTAAATCGAAATTATGCCAGTTACTTCTTGGGAATGGTCAAATCGCTGCAGAACGAACCTATGCGACTTATAACGTCTTGGTGTAGTATCTCAAGCAGAAAACAAGATGTCTGCGCCGGCAGAAAAAAATACTTAATATATTTTTATTATTCGAGCGGTTCCAATAGCATTTCCAACTTCGCTAGGCTGCAGTTGTT